>JAPSGF010000065.1:522773-547453 GCA_035772895.1 Perdix hodgsoniae
TGCAGAAAAGCATTGCTTTAATTTCCCCACAGAGAACAGGAAGAAGTAAAGGTGAAAATACAAGGGAATCCGAGGAATGAAATTGATGTCCTGGGAAGTATCAGAGACCAAGAAATCCCCTCACTGAGGATTCCCCAGGAAGCACAAACACATAAAATCCTCAAATACTCCTTTTTTTTTCTTTTTTCTTTTCTTTTCATTAGTGGGGAGCTGGCCTATACGCAAATACATGGGAGAAATCATAGAATTGTAGAATGGCTTGGATTGGAAGGAACCTCAAGAATCATCAAGTTCCAAGTGTGGGTGAGGGAGCTGTTGTGAAACAAGTAGCTACATCATTCAAACAAATGATTACCTGGAGGGAGAAGGTGATGTATTCTTTTTAATGAAAAAAGAAAACTTCAAGTAAACGCTGAAACAAATGGTAACATCTTTAGACTGACGGTGAATAATAGACCAGCTAGGAAAAGCAATTGTGTGCTTCCATTCTTAAGAAAGTCACTTCTTCCGGCAACCAACCATCCCAAACAGAGATTGGAGTCTTATCATAGAAGGAAATGAGTTGTTCTGCTGGCTTCACGCACACAGTGAGCTGGCTGCAGAGTTTCTACAACAAAGTTATTTTAAAAGAAGTAGCAAACTTCTGCAAATGAGATTTGTTAATATGTCTCACAGCATTCAGCTACAGTAATAGTGACAAAATGCACACCAGGTGCAGAGTATCAAACATCCTAAATTTGACTCTCAGATTAAATGTCCTAGAGTAAGAAAAATATTACCTGAGAGGACGTAAATACATTAGCTAACAAAATAAACTAGAGACCAGACGGATGGATGTAACGTGCACAGTCAGCTGATCTGTGTACTGAACTTTATCAGGTTACCACAATGCTGCTTTTAATCTTGTGTGAAGTGATTGCACTGTGTGATGTCAGATGTTTTGGGGCTCTTGCTGCCTGCAAGATTAATAGAAGGCTCTGCATTATTCAGCTATTGTCATCCTCCCTTCTTTTTCCAGAGGAAATACATATTTCAGGTGTAGTAAAAAACAGTAAGTAGGTAACCTTCAGATTTCCTTTTCTGGGAAGCTATAGGATATTCTGCAACTTTGTAATCAGGTGAATGAAGGGCGGTCCAGACAGTAAAGCAGCCCACCTGCTGAATAAGTAACAAAAGACTATTCACTAAAAAAGCACCAGTAATTAATGCTAGAGTTATGCGGGGTTTGGGGCTAGTTAGTGGCCTGATGTAAATGAGTATAGCCCTAATGGTACCCTCATTTACACCCACGTTAAATGTCATTTAAAGCTATTTACAGCAGCATAAGCATTAATTTCTATAATTTCTCCCATCAGAGAAGAGATCCTTTTCTATTTTGTAATGTGTAAGTGGTGGTTTAAGCATTTGCTGGGAGAAAATGTCAGATCAGCATTTCTGGCTGGAAACTGTTGTTCTGTTAAAGGTAATTGCATTTTTCATGATAAAATGTTGTATGTGTTATATTAAATGTATTGAGCGACGGCATAATTAAAAATATACCAGGGATTTCCAGTGTATAAAACAAACAAAAAAAACCCTGCCTATTCTGAAGACTTCAATATAACTGTAAAAGCTGATTATATACTGGAGTTTGAGTGTAAAGATCTTGAAGAAAGGGCTCTTTAGCACACATAAAAGATATCTCTGTATAATGACTTATAAACACCTTCACTCAAAACCTAACAATATTGAAGGGAGATGACAAAGAACTACTCAGAAATCCATTTAACTGATAAGCTGAATGTTCCTAATAACTGAATTTCAAGCTTTACAGCGAAGCAGGTGAAAAGAGTCTGAAGCAAAGAGTTCTGGCTGTAGGAAATCCTGCCCTTTCAGGATGGTTTCTAGAGACAGTGAGGTTTTTTAGGCTTCATTCTATACTGACAGCATCAGCCCTTTAGGAGCACTGTCTGTCTGTCTCCTGGTGCTGGGTACTGCGGGAACAGGGCCGTGTAGTAGAGGTTCCTGGGCAGCAGATCCACTCAGCCAGACTGATTTTCAAAGGAAAACCAGTCAGTTTGGGTTCTGGATGGGAGCCTGCACCCAGTGCCAGCTGCACAAATGCATGACCAAGCAGAAAGTGATGCTGAGTGTCTTTCTATGCCTGCAGAGAGATTGAATCTAGGCTTGCTGTGCTGGATCTAAAAGCAAGGGTGTCTGTGCTGCTGCTGCAAGCTCATGTCTGGACATGGCTCTTGGTTAGGCACTGCCAGAGAGGTGATAAGATCTGCTGGGAGAACTGCTTCATCATTCCCACGCAGCCTGCGGGCAACACAATTAAACTGCATCCAAACCAAGGCTAAGGAGCCACCACAAAACTTCATGGGTTTTGTTTTTCCTGCCTTGAACTTTCACTAATTCAGGGACCTATACACTTCCCTCTATCTCAAGCAGAAAAGTACTGCACAGCCACAGATTATACATTGTGGTTGCTCTCATCTCTTTGCACATGCACTCCCAAGACTTAAAGGTGCATCAGAACTTGGTATGGGATGTTTATGAAAGAACAGCTATTGGCAATGCAGGTAAAACTTTGGTGTGTGGGAGAGCAAGCATCCTGCAGTGACTTATACAGAAGAGATGTCACAGCTTGCATGCAACAATTACAGCAGCTGACTTTTACTGAAACAAGAAGCATCAATTACTTGGTACAGGATCGTCCTGTCTGGAACTTCATATAAGAAAAAAAAAATACAGAACAAAACAAACAACAACAAAAAAACAAACCCTACCTGGATCCTTTAATAAATGCTACAGCTTGTAAACAATATATGGCAGTCTCAAACAGAAATGATTGTTCAGAAGGGCTCTCTCTCAGATAAAGAAAAGGCAGCACTTAACTGGATGGGGAGTGGGGGGGGGGGGGGGGGGGGGGAGAGAAGCTATTGAGAGGCTGAAGTTGTGTAAGAAGAATGTTTTGTAAAGGTACAGGGAAGGAAGATTACTGTTTTTAGTTTCAAGGCTTTTCATAGTTCTGCACTGAATGCCTACTGCAGGGGGTTGGATAGATGATCTTAAAGATCCCTTCCAATCTAAGCCATTCTATGATTCTGTGAATTAGAAATAAGTGTATATTTGAGAATTTGGTGTATTTGAGTTATCAGAAAGATGAGGGGGAGAGCTGCTTAATGAATAGTGTCTTCATGGAGAGGGAAACAACGAAATAAAGATTTTATTAAACCAGCGAAGAAGGATAAAATGAAAATATATTGCTGCAAGCTAACAGTAGACAAATTTAACTTAGAAATTGAGTGTATGTTTTTAGCAAGTTGGGAAAGTTCACTGTGAGAAACACTGCTAAGAATCATATAATCTTATTATAGAAAGGCCTGAGTTGGAAGAGACCTTAAAGATCTTCCATTTCTACATTCGGTTCATGTGCGTCCACATCTCAAGGCTGTCCAGGTACCTCTAAATGGTGTCCCTTCTATTGTGTCAACTGTACCACTCAGCTTAGTGTCATCAGCACTGAGGGTGCATTCAACCCCAGTGTCTAAGTCATTGATAAAACAGACCCCTGGTGGACACCAGTTGAGAGACTGGCCTCCACCTGGATATAGAGCCACTGACTACAACAACCCTCTGGCTGGGACCATCCAACCAATTCTTTATTCGCCTAACAATCCAGCCTTCAAATCCATATTTCTCCAATTTAGAGATAAGAATGGGATGTGGGATCAAGTCTAAGGCCTTGCACAAGTCCAGGTAGATGACATCAGTTGCCTTTCCTTAGTTCACTGATACCATTGCTTCATCGTAGAAGGCCACCAGATTGGTCATACACAATTTACCCTTGGAGAAGCCGTGCTGGCTGTCTTGAATCACCTCCTCATCTCACATGTTCCTTAACATAGCTTCCAGTAGGATGTGCTTCATGATCTTTCCCAGCAGAGAGGTGAGGCTCACTGACCTGTGGTTCTGCGGGTCTCCCTTTCTTAAAAATGGGAGTGATGTTTTCCTTCCTCCAGTCACGAGGGACTTTGCCACAGCTTTTCAGATAAGATGCAGAGTGGCTTGACATCCACATCAGACAGTTCCTTCAGAACACTGGGATACACATTGCCTGGCCCCAATAGCTTGTACGCATTCAGCCTCAAGAGGCGGCTCAGACTTGCTCTACTCTAACAGTGGGAGGGATTTAGCTCCCCTGGCCCCTGCCTAGAAGTTAAGGGGCACAATAGGCACGAGAAGCTTGACTGGCAGTGAAGACCAAGGCAAAGATCTTGCTGAGTACCTCAGCTTTCTCCATGCCTGAAGAAACCCACCATGTATCCATGTGTAGACACATCTGGACAACATCTCCATATTCTTCCCAATCCACCCATTCCTGCTTCCACTACCTATACTTTTCCTTCTTTTTCCTCAGTTTGACCAGCAGTTCTTTGCCCAGCCATACCAGTTTCTTGCTTCCTCTGCTTGATTTTTTTTATATTGGGTCATGGAGAGCTCTTCTGCTCACAGAAAAGTGTCCTTAAGGAGTTGCCAGCTCTGTTCCGCTGCTATGTCTCTAAGGACAGGGGATCTCATCCAGTAATTCCTTAAAGAGCAGAAAGTTTGTTCTCCTGAAGTTCTTGACTCCACTCTTTGCCAGACCCATGTTCCTTGAGGTACTGTCCTCAACCAGGATATGCTTACTACATCCTATGCTGCCTCCAGTCTTAACCTCTTTAATGATTTCTTTGCATTGGTGAGCACCAGATCTAGTAATGCTTCACTTCTGTTTGGTCTGTTCAATACTAGGAAGTTATCCTCAGTGAACTCTAGGAGGAACATTGGTGTTTGTGTTTCTTAAGGATACACTGCATTTAAGTGCAGTTTTGGATCTAAAACAGACCAAACTGGTGATTACTAGATTGAGTAGAAGGCTGCGTGGAAGGAATAGAAGCCACTGCTATGTTGCAGAGTGCAAAATGCAATTGCACCCTTATGATGGCCACACAGTGTGTGTGTGTCTGTCTGCGTCTGCCCTATGAGCCCAGCTTCCCTAGGAAGCCATAAAGCAATTTCTTTTCAGTTGCATCACACAGCAACCGCTTCACTGTCTCCATTAGAGATTTTTGTTGACAGTTTATTCAATTATTAGGACTTGCTGCTTAACAGTTCAGTTTCAGAACATTAAGAGAAAATCCAGTAGAGTGTACAGATGGAAACAACAGCTGAATGTGGCAGGGTAAACCTCAAGAAAGTGACAGTTCCCATCCAGAATGCTCTATATTCCTTAAATGACTGTTTTTGCTGCCTGGCAGTGATGCAACCTGGGATAAGTTCTCTGTGTAGTAGCTGGTCCTCCTGCGGAGAAGGAAGGGCCATCCTTGTAGCAACAGCCAGACTCAGCACCCTGCTTCCACCAAGCAGCCCCCTACTGTAGTTCTTCCCATAGCCAGCTGAGAGGTGTGATCTGACTTCAGAGATGCTCTGAGCAAATCCCAGGGAGTTCCTGACAATTATGCGATCAGAGTCTGAGTTTGAATGTGTCTTAACCTGGCTTGTTTTCACAGTAAGGGGCTCTGCTTGGCCACGAGGTGAGTTCTGTGATCACGGGAGTCTGAAACTGCCTGTTACTCCCAGGTTCTACATGAATGTTATTTTGCATCTGTCTCTTTAAGGACTGCCCTTCAGGGCTTAATTTGCATATATGGCTGCAATATTAGGCATGGAAATTAGACATGCTTTTTTAACTTCAATGTACATATGACTACCCTATCAGCGAGATGTAGGGGTGAAGCCAGTGAAGGTGACTTGACCTAACTTGTTCCACATCGTGGCCACAGGTCTGTGTCCAGCTCATGGCTCCCTCTGGGCTAATACTCATTTCCATTTATACAAAGCTCATTTTTAATCTAGGCTTACTCAGGTAAAATATTTCAAATATTTAGGAAAGAAGGGAAAGGACAAGTTTCTTTGTTGTGAGAAGAACTGAGGAGTTTGATAACCAGTTATCTTCAACACCAGATTTTGATAAAATGTGATTGGATTAGGATTCAAATTCCATTTCAAGCACTCGTTGGAAGTGGAAGTCAGCAAGCACAAAGACAGCCACGGTCCCTGTCCTGTGAGAACCTGGGAATGGAAGGTGGGAGAATGGGAGCATCACAGCACTGTGGCTGGGGATGGGTGGCCAGCCAAAGCCCTGTGCAGAGCCTGTGGCGCAGGCAGCAGAGCCAGGCTGGGGCAGTGCAGCCACAAGGGAAATGTGGAGGCTGCACTCAGCACCCGCTGGGAAGCGTGCTCTGTGCAGGTACAATGGGTTTTCCTTATCCTAGCCCAGTATTTCAACAGAGTCCTTAGGTGTCAAGCTAACCCAGTGCATTTTTATTTTTAAATATGACTATTTTATCCTGGCTATGGGCTGTGAACATTGACAGTAAATTCAATGAGCATTCTCTTCCATGGAACTAAAGCCACACAATCAAAAACTATAGCAGAGAAATTTGTGCTCAACTTCATCCAACACGATACTTCAGCTACTTGCATTGCATCTTTTTTTGTTTGCTTGTTTCTAATTACTGTGTTGGTTATGTTATTAGGGGATGTTGACAACATCTCATTTCATCAAAGGCTTTCACTTAATTCATTGTGTTTCTACATACAGTGCATCTTAGATTAGATATCAGGAAGAAATTCTTTCCTGTGAGGGTGATGAGACACTGGAACAGGTTGCCCAGTGAGGCTGTGGATGCCCCCTCCCTGGGAGCGCTCCAGGCCAGGCTGGATGGGGCTGTGAGCAGCCTGGGCTGTGGGAGGTGTCCCTGCCTACAGCAGGGGGTGGAACCCAAACCATTCTCTGACATCTCTGATGGTGACATACAAACAGCATAATTGTTAGCAAGTTTTATAACAATGTCCTATTTGCTTTAATACTGGTAATAGTGTACTCTGTAAGGGAAAACTTTAGACACTGAAAAATCATCTTGCTTATTTCTTTCCATTAATTAGGTTTGATGGGAGCATATCTAGAGCAAATAGATACCAAAGATCTTGGTGCTTTTGCCATACCAATAGAGAGGCATCACCTACTTTTATAAAGCTGTTTAGCAATTGCCACTAGTGTATTTTAAATGAAAGCACAGCAACAACAGCAGAGATTATATATTTTATTAGCCACTCTGCATGGGCTTGCACAGTGAGTGTGAATGATAAAGGTTCTGTTCATCAGCAGACGAGGGTGAGATCAAGTCTAGAGCCAGGCCCACAGCCCCCTGCAGCACACAGATTCCCAATTCCTGCCTGCTGTGCCCTGTCACACTGCTATGCCAGCCCAGGGGTAGAACTAGCACAACTCCTTATGCCCAGAACAGGAGAAATGAAACCTTATGAAAGGCCTACAGCAAGCTCCAAAAGAGGTGAACACCTGTGTGGTTGGATTTGCCTGTAAGTCCCACAGGAGGTGGCACTCTGTAGCATGATGTGGTGCTCCAGAACGGACCTCATGCACAAGCAGTTAGAAAGGAAAGAAAGGGACATAAAAACTGATGTATATGACTAATTTCTTACTGAAAAAGGCTAATTTGTGTAAGTAAATTAAATGGGGAACATGCTGTGCTGATAAAGGTGGTAAGACAGTAAGATATATTTATCCCTGAAGCAGTGTAAGCATCCTGCTGTAAGAACACGCACTGTAAAGAGCTGTAAATTCAGGTTTTTTGCCATGCATCCCGGTTCTTAGGGCTATGGGTCTGTTGGAGTCCCTGTGGCCCAAGTCAGGCTGCTGGCTTAGAAGCAGAGCTGGGCATTTGCTGAGCAAAGTGTGGAGGAGAATTAAAAAGTACTCATCTTTCTCTCAAGGGTCGGAGTGCCGTGAAAATGCCCTTCCACAGAAAGCAACAGTACAAGATTGATTTTACATTCTACAGCTATGGTTGTCCAAGTGTCAAGTGAGAAGGCCGGATAAATTCATTAATTGAGGGAATTTCCAAGCTAATTTACAGGTGTTCAGGGACCTGACCTATTTCAATTTGAATAATAGCTGATGACAGAATTCGATATCCACAAACATTCTCTTTAAACAGAGGGGAGAGTTGTTTTGAGTTGGATTTTCTTAATTAGTATTCCACAAATATGGCATGGTTTTCCTAAACCCAGTTAGCACTTATGTTCTTAAAAGATTTAAACTTGGAATAAAATCAGTGTATTTCACTTAAATGACAGACAATAAGAGGAACAAAAAAAACTTTTACTTTGTTGATTTCATCTGAATTAAGGAAAAAAAAATAAAAGCTGACAGATGCTCATTAGACATCTCTTTTGACAATTAGGCTCTAATTTCTAGTTTCATTTGCTTAATGGACAACTGCCTTGTCCATTAACTTTATTTAAGTGGATGTTAATGAAGACTAAATTACAGTTCCAAAGGTGCTACATGCTGTACCCCGCCTGAAAGCAAACGGTCACCTACCATTCATTCTATTCTATTCTAAGATGGAAACAAGGAGGAAAAGTAAGAAGAGAAGCTAGGGAAGATGAGTTACTATCAATCAGACCTGGTCTTCTGGTTTTAGAATTTTTAATACCGTATTTAAAGTGGTTTTTATGTTTTTGTTTTTGTTTTTTTTAGCCTGTAGAAAGATCAGTTAATATTTCTATAATGTTATTGTGCCCTGATGTCAAAATTTCTTGAGTAGGTAACAAAGAAATGTGTTTGGCTTACGATTTCTTTTAAGTGGGGCAGGATATGGAACACAGAGCTCCAACAGTGGGTTAGTGAACCTGGATCCAGTGTCACTTTTTGGTTAATACAAAACATGATGCTTGCCCAAAGTAACAGTGGCACCAAACAGTTCCTTTTTGGTAACTGTCTGCATTTCATGACAGCCTTGAGCTCTCAGCAAAGATAGTTCTGGTCTTGCATACTGTGCACATCTGTGGGATGAGGAAAGCCCCTGGCTCTAGGATGTTTGCAGTCTCCTGGATGTAATGTAGGTAATGTACATACTTTACAGATCTCTGTAATAGGCTTTATACAGTGGGAGGGTTGCTCTAAATGTGCAGTCTCTCATTTAAATCCAGGCTTAACCTTTAATACAGTACTGCTTCTCAGAGCCATCTATCTGTTAATCATTTTGATTCCCTGCTGACTGTGTTCCATCCATTCCCATCTCTCTGCTTTGGCTTTTCTTGGCTCTAAGGCGAATAAAGTATTTTTCATTTTCTGACCCAAAATCTTGCCATAAATTTTCCACAGAGGTCAGAAACTTTGCATTTAGCAACCTCTAGAAGTAAACTTGAGCTAATGGCAACTCTACTGCTAACAAACAGAGTAATAAAATTGATACATAGACAGCCCTAAACATGGCTATCAGCTTAATAACGGATATCTACTGTGTGAAACAATGCAAATACATTCCTGAGAACAGCTTCTGCTCTCTGTGGTGTCATTTAAGAAATTGGTAAGCAGAGACAGCTCCTGTGAACAGCATTTCTTCTCCTAGAAGAACATGTGTGATTGTACCCAGTTCTAATACACCAGCAGTCCATGTGACTATGACAGGGGAATATAGTTTCTGTGATGATAACTAGATCCCATAGTTCTCCCCAAGATAGGTGATCTTGGCATTTTTAAAATGCTACGTTTATAAAGAATAGCAGCATCTTTTTGTTTGAAAGATAAAAGTTGAGATTCCCATGTTGTCTTTATTGGCGAAGCATTCATTCTCACAAAGGCTAATGTTCTTATTTAGTTCCTTGACTCTGCTGTGAAGTAGGTTGACTGCTTCTTTAATCTTTACAGGATAAGCGACCAGCCAGAGGCTGTCACTGACAGCTGTTAGGCACTCTCTGCCTATTAGATGTGTTAATCACATTTTCTAACTGTTAAGAAACTTCAGCATTAACAGAACAAGATAGTTTTGTCTTTTTGACCAGATTTGCCCAGAATATGTATATTCTGCAGGTTTGTTTGTTTTTTTAATGGAAAGTCTCAGAGGGAATTTGAAATCTTTATCCCTCTTTTTTTTCATACATTCATAGAATAGACTAGGTTAGAAGGGACCCCACCTGCTCCCACCTTCTGTCAAAGGCAAGGCCTGCGTTAGGAATACTAGCTATCCACTCTTCTTTTGCCCCTGCAGGTGCACAGGGAGAATCTGGAGGAAATGCCCTCCAAGGCAAACTAGGCACCACGACAACTGCAATGAATGTATTCGCAATATCTAAGCATACTTGGTGAGCCTCGCTGCAGCATGCTGCCATTCATTTGTTCTCTACCAGGAGGTAATTCAGGCCAATCTGGTAAAGGCACCAGTTGCTTTATAAGCTGACATCAAATTTCATTTCTCTGTAGTGGTTATTGCTATGATAACAGCCACAGGAAACATTTTTAGAAACTGAGTGTTCATTTTGGGAATTTGTGCTTCAACTTTCAGCCCTAATGCAAACAGAGCTTGCAGGGCTATCTATTTGCATTGTTCTCCATGACCACGTATGATATCTTTAACAGTGAGTGCACATATGATAAGAAAGAGTCTTTAATGCATGTGTGTGCGTGTTCAACTCATTGTGCTATCAGTCAAACTTCTCAGAGGTAACAGTCATTAGTGCAGCCTCTTCCTTCCAAGTAGCACCCCCAACATATTCTGCACCCCAAAACTGTTGCTGTTGGATTCTCTGTTCCTTTTCTCTTGCTGTTTATCCATTCTTATCCTTTCCAGTGCTTTTGGGCTGCTGCTGTCCCCACATCATCCCCTTTTGCCTGAAGATCCTGCAGCACTGAAGTTGGAACACAAAGCAACTGGTCTTCCTGGAACTGAATGGCTTCACCTGCGAAAGGAGTAAGAATGACAGATCTCTCATACAGCATCCCCCAGAACAGTAGGTGTAAAATCAGTTTCTGGATGTAGGACACAGCAGAAACTAATAGTATGGGTTCTGGCCAGAAAAATGTACTTTAGGCATATGTGGTGCTCTAATGGGTATAGAAGGAGCATGCTGCGCATATGTAGGTATATCACTGGGCCAAGTCCCCTGTGCTGTAACTGCTATTTTCCAAAACTAACAAAACAAAAATGCTAATTTCATGAGCCATCTCCTGGAGTCCTTAAAGAGCTCCCTGTCCCCTGGGATTTGGGATGAAGTCAGATTTATGGCTGGACTGCTGTGGAAGTGTATCTGTTTCCCTGGGGGCAGGGAAGAGCTACAGTGGGTAGCTGCTAGTTTTCCTCCCTGTGTTTGTCCTGGTTTCCCCATGCAACTGGAGCACATGGTGCCTGTGCCCTGAAGTGCAGTGAGGGAGCTGCACCAGTGACCCCCAGCCGTGGCACTTGGACAGCTCAGTGTATGGATGGGGGAGGCTGCGGGGGCCCAGGGCCACAGCACAGGGCACACTAAAAGCCTCCAGCAGGCCAACAAAACTCATTTGTTTGCTATCTTTGCATGGCCCCTCATTAGTACCACATCAAGCCTGATTTTCTCAGGCTCACCAGCCTTCCTCATAGCCCCAGTCCTCACATCATTCCTGCTCTGTCTCTAGGAAATAAGAGCAGGCCTGGAGTCTATAAAACACCCTGCAAAACTGAGATTCCTCTGGGCAAAGGCTCTAAAGTAGTCATATTTTCCAACAAGCATCACAAAAAGGAGTAAAGCTGAAGTACCTGTTTATTCCTGCAGCATCTCAAGGAACGTTAAATGTGAAATCAGCTCTCAGGGTTAAAACCTGCTCGCTGTTGCTTGTTCCACTGTCAGTTGTCAATCTGCAGCCATCCCCACAGGATCGCTGTGCCTCACTGTGTCAGTGCCTCACTGTGTCCGCTGTGCTCCTTGTCAGCTTCACGATGAGGAGCAAGGGGGAAAACTGGCAACCGGCACACAGGGATCAGAGGTGGAATAAATTGAGATGGAATGGTTTATATAAACACGAAGGACTTGGAGCTCAGGAGCGCTGAAAACCAACAAAGAATTAAAGATATATCAAGTACATCAGGCATGGTTCTAAATTAGAGCAAAAGGTGCAGGATCTGTGAATACTGTTAAGCAAAAGGAAAAGACCAGAGATGGTACTAAACTGCAGCAAAAGGAAGCAGGAAGAGCTAGAAATGAAGGCAATCAATTATAAAAATACAATTTTTCAGTCAGTTGCACTGGTTAACACTAGAACAGAAGTTGTGGGAGGCTGTGAGGTTTTTTTCAGAGTAACTTCTGTGTGTCTACATGTGATTCCAGAGATGCAGTGTGAGCTTGCAGTATGCAGTTTAAGCCACGCACGTGAGACTAGGCTCATATTCTGTACAGGTGTGCTGAAACCTGAGCAGGCAGCATGCTGCTGTACCCATTTCTGCTGTGGGGCAGCTGCAGATGGGGCATCACTCCTGGCAAAAGGGCCATGTGAGAGCTCTGGGTGTATGTGAAATGGGGAGACAGGGTGGCAGCCCTCGGGACGTTCCAAAAGCAGCACATTTCAGAAAAACACCTCATTCAGTTCCTGCTTCCAAAGACAGTGCTTTTTGTTCAATGCGAAAAGAGTAACATTTGAAGGCACATACAGGATTCTGTAACCCGGCATCCTACAGGTCTGTCCGTTTTGCTGAGAAATCCTCACACTGATCTCCCAGCATCTGTTAAAACTGACATATTTTTAGACATATGTCTGCTTTGGACTTTAAGACTTGAAGAAATGGAAATTGTAACACATCCCTGAATGGTCTGCTCACAGAGCTGCTTCCCTGGTGGTTAGAAAAAAGAAGGGGTCTGCTCTCATCTGAATTTCTATTATTCAAAGATTTTTGTCATGCCTTTCTCTTCCAGATAAGGAAAATTCTGCTCTAAAAACTTTCTTTCCCATAGACACCCTTAACACCAAACTAACTCTATTATGATCTAGTGGGTAAACGAAGAGTGCGTTCACAGCTGCTTCTCACTATAGGGTTCTTTTCTTACCAGTTGCTTATCATTTTGTTATACTGGAACCAGTTAGCTTGTTTTTCCAGTCATTGTTATTTTCCAATAGAGGCCAATTTTCCAAGCTAAAAGACTACTTATGGCTTTTTTTTTTTTTTTTACCCTTTTTTTGGTTTGTTTTCTAGGTTTTGGCCAAAGAGATTCAGTCATTAGCAACAATAAGCAAAGGGGTGAGAGGGGTGCACATCTTCTGGTTGGTTTCTTTGTTTAAAATGTTAAAATATAAAGAAGCCTTGACAGCTATTGGTGCATCTTTGTTATGGAAATAAATTCCGTGATGTTTTGAAGTGCTCTGATACCATCTTGCTTAGAAAGAAAAACAAAAAATAAAAAAAACCCAACACTTGTTTTGCCCTAAAAGCTGAGCTCAGTTGTTGTCCAGCAGGCACAGCAGTATTTAGGGCCTAGCTGACCGGAGCAAGGCTAACCCGGAATGCTGAATAACTACCCAAGGCACATACACTGTCCATTTTATGTCCCAGCTGAAGCGGATGATGAATGTACCCAATAAAGGCTGCCTCCAAGTGTTTAGCGGAGCTGTGACCCTGCTGGCACTCCGGCCCTCACACAGGGCCACACGCAGTGTCCCCAGGCGCTGCGCCCGCCCGCGGCCCTGCTCAGCAGTTGGTATGGCCATACAGGGATGGCTCCTCTGCACTTGCCACTGTTCCTATGGCACAACATGTGGGCAAACCAAGCGCGTGTGTGAGGCCTGCTCCTGCTGCCAAGGGTTTTTTGCCAAAGCCCATTTCAACCCAGATGGGCTGAGCACCTCTCTGTCTCACAACGTGCAGCTGAAGCTGACAGCTTCAAATGCCTCGCAAGAGTAAGCACTCGACGTGCAAGAAAAGTGAAGCAATCAGCATTTTATGCATGTCAGGATGTGATTGTGTTTGCTTTAATTCATTCTCCAATCGGCTTTCTCTCAGATAAACAGCCCTCATGCTTAATAATGCCCACGCCTTCAACCAAAAGGCAGCAAGTGCAGCTACAGGCTGTTTGTGAGCAGCCTTCTGCATGGAAACGTTTTGTTTTGCTTTAGCTATGCTCCTAGCATAGTTACATTTTACGGGGCTCAAATAATATTTTTCTTTTGTATTAAAGTAAAGAATTTGCCTTCCATTTCATCCAGATAATTGCATTATCTGAAAACACAGGTTCCACACGCATTTCCTCATAGCTACCTGCTCTCAGTGCCAGGGTAGAGCCAGAGCTGCTTGCACACGTGTGTGACATGGGCTGAAGGATGATATCTGTGCTGGACTCACACACTATTTCTTTCTGTGAGCACTCCTGTTAGAAACAGACCTCCATGATCAGTGAAAAACATATTGACTTTAATGCCTCTTGGCACTGAAGAATCATTTGTACTGTCCCACCATGGCAAGTCTATGCTAGCAGGCCTGGTTATGAGTAGAGAACATTTTATTATTTATCATCTTTAAACACACTTTTCTCCGAAGAAGTGCTGCTTTTAATGATAGATATTTGGTGATGTGAATATAAAATACATCACAGTTTCTGGTATCTTTTTAATTTTACAGATGACACAGCTTAAAGCCAGGAACATCAAGTAAAATAACTACTGCTGAGAGGGAATAAAAGTTGGCAGGTATGGCAGTTTAAAATAGCCCTATTTTCATCCTAAATATAGGCTGGTTTAATTGAAATCTAGTGGTAGCTATGAGACAGCTGCTGTATCAAAGACCAGTGACAGCCTGCTGAGGTTAGAAGAATACAGGCTGCCTGTATCTCTGCTGAGATTAAGAGGCATCACAGAGAGCAGAGTAATAGATAGATTGATGAAGAGTTGAGTTCTTAAAACAGTGATTTGTAAAGCTTTTATGCAGTTTTATTTATAATTTATTTGTCTTTGTCCTCCTAGTAAGATGGGTTTCTGCCTGAAACCAGAGGTGTGGTGCAAATCCTCGGTTGCTGTGACCTGCTTTAGCCCTGCTGGAAAAGAAGCCACAGATACAAGTAAGTCAGCTTTCCCCTCATAAATTCTGCTGTGTAGAAGCAATAATGGTATGATTTCCAGGGTTTTTTCCAGCACAGACTTTGCTAAAAATGGCTATTTCAGCTCCATGAGGTCAGCTTAACGCCATCAGTTTTCAGATGCTCGTATGGTTTAGGCAAGACCCCTCAGTACAGTAAGGCACAGTCCCATGCTTGAAAACAGTAAACAAAGTGATGTAGTGATCCTCCAAATAGCAGTGCCACCAGTGCCCCACTAAGTTACCCCACTAGCCAGCAGGATCACGTGCAAGGAGACCAGAGACTTCTGAAAGTCCCTTCAAACTGAAACAACTCCATGATTCTAAGATTTAATTATCAGAAGCAGTTGGCTATTGCAGGTGAAAAGTGAGCATTTCTCATTATGCTGCTGCTTTCAATGTTCTATAATGACCAAGTAGAACTTTCAATTTCCATGCTTTCTGGTTATTACTATTTTTTCAGCTTCATACAATCTAAACTCCAAGCTTTCAGACTTATCCTCCCTGGCAACTATTGTTATTCTTGCTTTCTAGTTCTTAATTAATATTTGCCATGTTCTTACTAAGGTAAGTCTGTACTTTCTTGTTATATGAAATTAAAAGTAGGTGAGCTTAGTTACCAACTAAGAGAAGCTTTAGAAAGCTGTAGGACACCTTCATATGTGGATTTATTTTCTTTTGATTCTGATTCTCAGGAGTGCCCTTAAGACCTTCTATCTACCCTGTCAGTCAAATGAATCAGTGAGTCATTGTGTCAGAGATACAGTGTCTTGCATCCCATGTTCTGTGGTGAGGCCACAATTTTCCTGATTAGTGCACACAAACAACACTTCTTCGTAGCTGTGTGTTGCTGATGAATGAATGCAAAATAAGGTGAGTGAAAAATCTTCTGCCTCAGCTTTTGTGATTGTTGTTAGGAAGATGTTGATTCGATTCCTTTTCTTTGCCTCATGCTCCCTGGGCTGGCAGAATAGGCATTAGAAAGATGAGGCAAACTGCCTGAACAGGAGAAAAAGCATCTTAACAGCAGAGCTTCTAGCTGATTGAAGAGCATGCAGGTGAGGAAAGTAGGAAGATATGTAGAATATGGGAGAAGACAATCCGCAGAGTTATGGGATGGTTTGCACAGACACACTGAAGGCTGCCATTGTGGTGGGTGAATTGAATGTTCTCATGAACCTCCTTGGATATTTATAACTAGTGTACTTTGCTGATATAATTATACATATGTCATAGAAACAAACAGAAATTTGGGAAAGGGAACCAACGACCTCTGAAGCCTCAGAGGTTTTCTTGTACCCATTACTGCCCCAAATGTATTCCTAAGTTCACATCACACAAGCATGCTTCTCTCCCCTGGACTGCCATGAGAGCTGAGGCTGCCCAGGCATCCATGGGAGGCTCCTTGCGTGCCGCAGGACGGGGCCAAGCAGCAGGCAGCCATGTGCAGTGTGATGTCCCACGTGTGCAGGCTGCATCAGCTGGGTCCCAGCAGAGCCACGCACTGCTGCTGTGGCACCAAAGCACACTGAGCTTCACTGGCCAGCACCTGATTTCTTAATGCTGCTGTTTATGTAACTGCGACTTTAAATGGTTTCAGATAACTGGATTAGTGAGGTTAGACGCAATAAAGTTATCTGAGATGGGATCAGACTAAAGGGCTGTCTCTGACAATGGCCACTACTGACTTGGAGAATAGATTGTACAGCAGTGCTTCCAAACTGACACCCTCTGAGCTTTAGCAGCCTGTGCCTCAGGATCAATTCAGCCAAGAGTGATACCTGTGCTTAACAGATCCCCACTGATGGTAGGAGGAGTTCTGCATGAGAAAAGTATTCCAGCCATCCCTACTGAGCTAATGAATAATTTTGTGCAGTACTTCTCTGCATTTGACCATATCTGATTCTTCTACTTATACACAAAAGCAATGGTCAAAGTGATAACACCAGAATTTCCAAACCCACATGAACAGAACGGCTTTAAAAAGGCTTTAATAGGTTACTTTATGGAGGGAAGGATTTTCAGTTCCTTCTAAAATAGATAATTTTGAACAGTTCATTTCACAAAACATTAGGAAGGAAAGATTGGAGGAAATCTGTATTTCTCAGCTTCAAAATTGAGCTATGGGCAGAGCCAGTAAGTTTGCCAGCTCATTTTTCTTTTTTGCTGGAAACAGACATTTGTGAGCTGTGGAAAACAAGCAGTGGGAGGAGGGAGGAAATTGTCTAAGCCTGCATAACGAGGTTAGATGGTATACCTGTATAATTTATGCGGAGCTATGGCCGCTGCCATTCTTTGATACCTAAGAAGGCCATTGTGGATACACTGCACAGTCTTCACCTTGTGCCCAGTTGAGCCAGGGGCATCCATAGATGGTCGGCTTTTGTCTGCCTCAAGGACATTGCAGTGACACCATGTGTACGTCAACTATCCTAAATTCTAGTACCTCCTTCTGTAACTCAGCTCCAGCTATCAGGCAGATGCTAGAAAATTAATGTTAGTGATGGGCTCACTAACAAGAGCCCAAAGCATTTATGAGGACCTAAGAGCTCACTGCAATGCCATCAGCACTCTCATGCATACAGTGGAGTGTCACAGGAGTGAAAATACACATCTCGTGAAATTATTTTCACGATGGCGCATTATGAGCTGGAATGGCTTTGAGATATTTTTTTTGCCACACTCTTCATGCAGATAACGAAACCCAGAAACATGGGCAGAGTGGGGGCACTGTGAGAAGGCCATGCAATAAGGAAGTGGAATTACAGCATTCTCCCTGGAAAAAGAGTGGATACTTCAGGGTATGTGCTGGTTTTGAGGCTGTGCGGTGCTTAGCAGCCTGCTAGGGTAAACTCACAACAGGATATCACAGGGGAAGGCAGGCTACAATTTTTTATAGGTCAATATTTTATGGGCTGCTTAACTGAGATGACTGCTTACTTCAACACTGAGCGAGCCAGGAGAAAGTCTCCTGCTTACCTCCAGCCTGGAGCTGCAAGCACAGCCCATCAGAGATTGCTCAGTCCTCTGAATTTGGATCTGTCTCCAACACAGCAGACTCTACACCATTATCCAGTACAGGTCCTCAATGCATGCAGTTTCCAATAGTTTCTCTGATTGTGCCCCAAAAGTAAATTTTTCCTATTGCTTAGTTTGCTTCCTAGTTGACTCACACTGTTACCTTTGAATTTATGCATTTTGTAAACTTGGACAAAATAAAACAGCTAAGAAAGCACAGAAATTGAGATAAAGTTGTGACATGCACAGTTGAATGGTCTAGGAGTACAGCAGGAGTAAAGTGCAGGGCTTTGTGGCAGAAGCTAGACTTCGTTTTCTCAAATGCTAAAGACATTAACTATGAAATAATAATTTCTTCTCTTATCAATTGCATGTTCCATTAGGCAACCACTTTGTCTATTTCTGTTTGATAAGCTATAGTTAGGAAGGCTCTCAGTGCCTAATTGCTTTGGTTTAATAATAAATTTGTACACCAAAGATGTATGGTTTATGTGTATTGCATCAACAAATAATATTTGTTAGCTGCTGCTGCACAGGAAGCAAAGAGTCGTGGAAATAAACCAAACCCAGAAAATCTAGCCCCAGTTTTAGTCTCAAACCTGAATCTGTGTTCAAAACTATTTAGTGTACACACATCACTCAGGAGAACAATGCAGAAGTGCATTTATTATGTTATCAGGGCTTTTTCCCCTCCTTTCCCTTTAGCTCTGAGAGTGGAAAGTCAGGAAACAGAAAGGGAAAAGAACAGTACCAGTAGAGTAGAACACAACAGGCCCAAATAATCCAATATTTCATCATTTAATTTCACACTCACTGGGCTGCAGGGCATTACAAATCATGGGGAGAGTAATCTAAGAAGGGTGTTGGCTTGACGATGGTACCATCAGAGTTTAAAGAGGTCTGGCAGTGCTCTGAAAGCGTGTGTCCTTCCTTCTCCCACTCCTTCCCCACTCAATACAGATTAAAGTGACCTCTGGAGATCAGCTCTGCCAAACCCCTTCAAGTAGTTCCGCAGCGTCGTTCTTATTCGTACAGTATGTGAAAGAACAGTTCAGATGAAATTCCTGCCCTTCAGAAAAGTTTGTATGTACCTCAAAAATAAAAAGAAACAAAAAGAAGAAAGGCTATTTTATTTTAAAGCAGGAGCCTCTTTCATGGTCCCGTGATCTCATGATTTCTTTGGCTGGCCTGTGACCTTTCAACCTCGCACTACATGTTTCTTTTCTAAATTAGCCAGTGTTGAGACATCAATGGGGGAATATCAATGTTATTATAAAAGGCATCATTCTCTCCCAAAAATGTCAGTGTGAATGAGTCATTGCACCTAACTTCTCAGCTTTTGTAAGACAGCAAGGAAGATTTGGAAGTGAGACCCAGAGTCCCCCAGTCCACCAACTTCTATTTAAACTGCTTTAAAAAGCAATGTTCCTACATCTGCCACAATAGAGGCCAAGGAACTAAGCCTTCCTCCTTCAGCTGCATAAGAAAAGTAGCGCTTAAGGCAAAGTTATATATATGTGATATAAAAATAGATAGATATTACAAATAATTGATTCTTACAGCTATGCTCAAAAGTAAAAAAAAGAAAGAAAGAAAGAAACAGAAAAGCCCTTAAGAAAGTGTGCCGGTGGGTTCTGTCATTTCTTGCAACCAGCTTTTGTGCATCTTCTTGCACAACTCATGCTCTCTGGTTTCTAGCAGGTTGAGGAAATTAAATCAGATGAATCTCTCTATTTTTAATCTTAAAAACGTGGGTTTGTGTTGTCTGGCACTCTGAAAAACCCAATATGGATGTTTACGTGGTCCTGCCAAAAGAAGTGGAATACAAAGAGGCAGTAACCTTGCAAAAGGACATCACACTTTTAAGAGCGCTAATCCTCAGCCAGGATAAATGGGTGTACCTTCACTGACACCGCTCTGCCTTCTGGTCTTCCAGCACCAAGAACAAGTGTAGGCAGTGTGGATACTCTGTCCTTGTGTTGCAAAACGCGTTCATCTTAAAGTGAAAAATGTGCTGGACCATCCATTCCAGACGTAACCTTATTCACAGGTAAAGTTACATCAGAAGTGAAGTTGGCACACATCAGGAGATGCGTGTCACCCAGTAATTATCCAACCCACAGCACAGAGAAAAATGCACAGGAAGGATGAGTTTCCAAACTCAATCTCTTCTCAGCATGTGGAAGTCTGCAAATATTTGCTCTTAGCTATCCTGCCAGCTAGTTGGTGTTCAACCCTAATTCACCTGCACTTCTGGCCCAACACTGCTAATTTCTTACAGGCAGGCAATGCCTGGTGTGTCAGAGGTTCTGCTCTACAGGCATTTGCTGCCTTCCAATACCATGCTGTCATTTGCCTCATAGCCAATTTCTCTCTAAAAATAGGTTATGTTGTACCTAATGCCATGTGAAGGAAAAAAATAAACTCTTGAGCAGGGCCTGAGATAGTTGTATTAATTTATCTTAAGCATTTTGGTCTGTAGTGTTTAATGCAGCAGCAGGTGAGGATGAAGTGTTAGCTGAGAAGTAACATTAGCATCGCAAGATGCCCGTATGGCAACGCCACGCATTTCTTTCTGAATGGCCGTAACATTTTTTCTCACTGACAGCTATGGGATGTCTGTCCCAGTTCCATGTGCATCAGCACCATGCTTTTGAACTGGGGTTTGTAAGAACAGAGTGCTCTATGGGCTTCTTATGCCATTGCTCAGATCGATATTGATGAGAATAAGGGGAGATTTATGTTTGATAAATCCTTTTCAAAAACAGACAATTTCTGGATATAAACTCTTAAATGATAAGAAGTCCTCTGATTGTGACTTCTGCAGGAAGGGGGAGAAATCTTCTACATATCACTGTAGTGGCACGCTGAAATCACATACCCTAGTAATTTGGAGGCCTATTTTGAGCCATTTCATACTACTGAGCTAAGCTCTGCTTATCAAACATAAAACATAAAGAACATGGGCATGGTTCACTGCCTTGCCCATATTCTTTAGTTTCTGCTGTACACATTTAGGGAGTGTTGTTGAAAGTCACATCCAGAAAGAATGAAACCTACTTCCTAAGGCAGGCTCAGTTAGCAGAGGTTCTCAAATGAGTTTATAGTGTGGTGTGGGATTTTTATTTATTTATTTATTTATTTATTTATTTGGACTTTAAGTCTTCTTATTACTGGAAAATCTTTGCATCATATATAACAAAAAAACAGTGCTGGAGGGTGAAGTCACTTGCAAAAGATCTTTAAAACAATGCATTTCTTTCAGTTGCTGCTGTAAAATTGGGTTCAACTCAAAATATAGCATGGGGTGGCAATTACCTGCCTTATCAAGATAACCTGTTTGGAATTATTTGGTTGTCCATAATCTCCCTCTGAAAAGTACTAACCACACAGCGAGGAACAAGCACTGCACTCCGAAGGCAACTGGTCTGTGCTGCTCAAGGACCAAACAGCAGGATGGCTGCCTGGTGTGCACTGCTGCACTTTTCCTCAGCGCAGCCCCTCTCTTCCTCAGCAGCAGATTTGTGGTCATCTTCCCAGAACCCGAGTCTGGCTTCCTTCCCTGAGACCTGAGAAAGATCCCCAGCTCCATACACCTACTGAATGATATTCCTGATTTAGTTATTTGGACATGCAAATCCCCCAAAGCCTTAGCATTTCTGTAGGGCAAACAGCTTCTTGCACAGATCCAGCTGATTTGTCAGCTGTCCGTGGATGCCCCAGCAATTCAGAGGGGTCAATACAACATTTTTAGTGACCAAAACAAAAAGATACTCTGCCTGTATGTGTCGTAGGGAAACTGAGGGTTCCTAATGAAGTGGACTTCTCCACTTAATCCAGTGGAGAAGTAAACAGCTGTAGATAGCAAAGCGTTATCTAGAAAATCCTATGGATGACTTAATTAGATTTGACCGAGCAAAACACATGGCCAGCTTCTGCTGAACAGCAGCCAGTGTTGGGGAGGGAGGGAAGAGAGCAGGGGACGAGCTTTCATGAATTCCTGTAGGAGACAGATACAGCAGAGATGAAAAGAAACCGGCAGAAAAGTGACTGAGATACTCATACTTTGATGAAGATTTATAATCTAAAGATGCCAGGTTTTCTGATGTTTCTGCAGAATGAGTCGTAGTGTAACACAAAGGGAAGGGTGCTGAAGATTTCATTACATGACATCAGTGAGGAGGAGGTTACAGATCACCTCTTCTTGCCCATCTCCTTTTCCTCCTTCCTCCCTACTCTGCAGCAGTGTACTTGGTGCATTGTGAATTCAGATGGGGATGCTCTGTTCTTTCAATGTGGCATTGAAGACACAATACAGTTTGATACGATATCTGGGTTTTTGCTGCTCTGGTTTTGCTCTGAGACTCTAGCTATGCCTCAGTATAGGTCCATTTTAGAACCAGCTGGAGATCTGGTTCTACACACTTTGCTGCATGAAGAATTCTTAACTTGCTTCAGTATGAAAAACAGAGGTACGTCCACTGAAATACAGAACTTTTGGAAAGTTGTAGAGGAATAGAAAACATCCTGTGAAAGTTAAGGTTGTAAGAAGCCTCTATTTGGTCGTATTGTTTTTTTAAACTGTAGCTTTCCACACTTGTGCCAGATGATTTGGCTCTTCATCATTCTTGTCTCTTCATAATGCTTGGATCAGCTTTTCAGTGGACTTTATTTTTGTCTTGTGACTGTTAAGAGCCAATCTCCACAGCAGGATGGATTTTCTGTCTTCCTGACTCTTGCTGGCCAGCCATGTGCTATTCTCCTCCTCTGCATTTTGTCTACTCATCTTGTGTTTTACTTCACTCTTTCTTTTCTACCCCACTTCTAGCTCCTCCTGCCAGTCCTTAGATGATCTCCTGTACACTTCATGCCAAGCTCCATTCCTTTAAGCAAGTCTTCACAAAGTAGATCTGGTCCTCAAAAAACCACACGATTTATAACACATGCCAAAACCGTATTTTCATCATGACACTTTGAAGATGTTTGTTTCAGCGTTTTTTTTAAATGTACATAGCCACAATCTTGGGTATGCATACAAACAATGAGTGAAACAAACAGATGTGCTTCAGCACCATGAGGAGGAACCACAATCCTGGCGTTCCATAGTCCCGGCAATACAGATTCCCATATGGATTCCTCTGGTGCCTGCATTCTGCCGCCGCAACCCAAGTTGGGTTGCCATAGGTCTCCAAGATCTGTGTTTGAGGTCTGGGATGAGGAAAGAGCTACAGACCGTGGAATCATCACTGTTGGAAAAAACCCTCAAAATCATCGACTCCATCCACCGACCTGACCTGCCACGTACCTCCTGCTACTAAATTAGAGCAGATACAGGGGAGTAAGAGCTGAAGTAACCTTCTGTGACCTTCTGTACATTGTACTTGCTAACTTGTCATATGGGCTGTACTCCTCTGCTTATAGTCCAGATCCTTTTTCAAGACAGAGTGGGTTGGACTTTATATTATCCATAGCATGTTATTTCCACGCTCCAGGAAGTCCACAAAGCAAGCTTCCAACTCAGGAGCACCAAACGTTGGGAAGCTTCAAGCCTTGGATTTCTAAACTGTGTGCATCAGAGAGATGTAGCAACGACCTAAAAGCACAGTGCTGTCTGTGAAAGAACCGAGAGCTGGGAAGCAGCACGGGCTGTACCTGATGCACAGGTTTTAACTTCTGGACACAGTGAGGGCTCACCACAGTCATGACCTGCATTACAAAACCCTCCCTGTCTTTACAGTAACGATCTATTAATTCCCTATGCTGTATTTCACAGATGATTTTAGTTAGGGAGATTTCTTAGGAAATCGTCAGGTGATTTTGTAGGAAAGCAATGATTTTCCCTTCCTGACTGCCATCTTTCCCCTCCCTGGAGCTATTAATTTGTGTCACTTCTTTCTTAATCATTTCTCTGAGAGTGAGTAGTTCTGAAGAAGCAAACTCGGTGACCCAGCCTTCCTACAAATTTTCAGGTCTGAGCAATTTGCCCCAATCTATTCTTGTTGAGGAATTTTGGTGCCCATGGCAAAGGCGGTTTTTCGATGTGGGCTTTTGGATATCTGCTAACGTGTAAACTCCCACAAATGCTCAAGCTGAGGTGCCAGTAGATTCTCTATCCTTTTTCCATAGAAAAACCTGCCCTTAGACAACTGATCTTTGGGTTCTCCGTCTGTCGTCAGATGTGTTAGATACCAGCCAAAAACTCCTCTGTGGGAGGGCTGGAGCATTACTCTTCACCCGGGTGCTGGCAGACGCCCATCTCCGCGGGGAGCAGACCGGCAGAGCCGTGGGGTGCCAGGTTCAGGACAGGGTATGCTGCTGTAGGAAGAAAACCCAAAGCAGAGCCAGCAGCTGAAAAGCCCCTCTTCTACTGAAGGGGCACCTTCCACCTCCCAGGCCTCTGCTGGGACTCCCAGGCTCCCAGCTAAGACGTTTTCCCCGCAACGATCAGGCAAAGCGGTTCACGATTCGTCTTTCTGCGTTTTTCCACCACATCCGGGGGAAATCGGAGCCTCGCGGGTTAAGAGCCGGAGCGCGGCTCAGACAGACGGGGGCTCACCGCCCGCTTTCAGGACGTCCTTCCCGAAGGGCAGAGCGGACCACCCGCTCACCGGGCGCCGCCGGCGTCGCCCGCTCGCCCCGCGGCCGAGCCGCCGCGTTCGGGAGCCGGGCGGCGGGGAGGCGGTCGGTCCGGTCTGCCCTTCGGGAAGGACGTCCTGAAAGCGGGCGGTGAGCCCCCGT
>JAPSGF010000065.1:552453-737012 GCA_035772895.1 Perdix hodgsoniae
AAGAGAGGGGGGTACAGAAGAAACCCAGGCAGCATCGCTGCCGATCCAGTTATGTATCTCAGGATTGTGCTTCCCCAGTTCCTTTGCTGAAAGGAGGTCAAACAATTTGTTTTCACCTTCCGGTCCTTTTAGGCTGCATAATTCTGTGTTGTAAGGAAAACATTGTCAAGTGCATGTGTAAAGAGTTGTTTGGAGGAATGTTAGATGAGTAGAGAACAGGTCTGGCTGCAAGGCTGGACTTGACAAGGCTTTTGGAACGTGCAGATGGTAAAGGAAGACAATGGTAACATTTTAAATTCTGGCAGCTGCAGTATGAAAGGCATAAATACAAAGATGGACAAACCTGTGCCTGTGGTACAGAAAATAAATTCCGGGCTCCTCCTTTCCCTAGGAAGGATATGTGCCACAAGATTGAAAGGGGAGCCTTTCTGGGTTGTGCTTGGGCTTGGTTTGCAATCACACAGGGCAGGAACAGCAGCTCAAGGCTAACTGCTGTGTTAGTTAACCCGGGGAGCCCCTGGGTGCAATCCCAGCCTGTGTGCGCTAATGGACTTCAGGACAAATCGGAGCAGCCTTTTTAGCCTGCTGTGCTTGGGAAATTATTCCTGGTGAATCAAAGCACACTGAATTTTGAGAAATCCTCCATTTGGCAAATACGTTGGTGTTAATGTTGGAGTAGGCTTTGCTTGAACTGTGAATCTCCCTTTTCGTATAACTTATGCAAGTTTAAAATAAAATATACATATTCATGCACGCTTTGTAATTGCGTTAATTTGTCAGTTGAGAATGTGTGCATACAAAACAATTTATGAAAATCAGATTTATGGAGAAAAATGGGCTCCCTCTGGTGGCTTCTTGTGCCTCGGAGCAGCACGTGCCGGCACACCTCACCGCAGCCACTTTTGAAATCTGGGAAGCTGTATGCTCAGATATTGATGAATCATAGGACCACCAAAGCTGTCTGTTGGTGATGTTATTTTTCAGAGAATCCGCTTCTCTGTCACAGCAATATGAATGACTAAGCTCTCATCACGTAATTATCCTTATCAGCTTGTCTGACAAAACTATTTCAGCAGCTCCTTTTGTTGGTGAAGCAGAACACAATTAAGACTGATGTTTCCCAGAAGATGTGTGTGCCTGCATAGCCGGAGATGCCCAGCACCTGTGAAGCTGCACTGCTCGCCTTGGCTCTGCCTTTCCTGTTCTTGCCCTGTTGGTGCTTGGCTTTGCAGAGCAGATGCCAGTCGGTCTCTGCGCCGGCTGCGTTTGGTGGGAGACACGTGGCTTCTGGCAGGGCTTGTGAAGGGGTTGGTTTAATGTTCCATCGCTGTCGGTACAATTGTCTCACACTGAGGGGACAGACAGATGTATTCCACTGGGTAATTTCAATAATTAAATGTGTTTTGACTTGACTAAAGAAGGGAGGGAGCTGCTATCTTGATTATAAAAAATGTCTGTTTAGAGCCAGAGGTTTTATTTCCCTTGCAGATCACAGTGCTGCAAGGAGGGGGCATGGAGCACTTGCCCATCAGCAGCAGCTGGGCACAGGCTCTGCACCATGCCTGTTGCTGCCTGCTGGACGGGGGGGGGGGGGGGGCGCGCATCACACTGTGTCAGGTCTGGTAAAGGTGAAGGCAGGATGGAATAATAATTAAGTTAGGTCAGAGTTGTGCTGTGTTTTGCAGCGCTTCTCCTCCATGTGTTTACTGCCTGAGTGCATTATAAGAAGGGAAGAGTGGTTTTGTAGCAACCTGTGGGGCAGAGCACCTCTGCTTGCGTGGTAGCGTGGAACAAGACAGGGCTGACACTCGTTGTCCTCAAATACTCCTGGAAAATGTTGCATTTGTGCTTTCCTGTCTGTTCAGCAAGAGCTGTTAGCATCCTCCTGGCAGCCGTGAGAGTAGGTCTGTCTCACTGTGATGGGACAAGACCTGGAGAAGTGGGACCCTAAAAGCTGCAGGAAGCAGCAGGGAATTGAAGGTTATTCCACTGTCCTTTGTAGTTTGCAGAAGGTTCCTTAGATGCCATTGTGTTAGAAATAAAATACGAAATCTGTGCAAGCCAAGATTTTCCTTTCCTTTTTTTTTTTTTTTCTTAAATCTTAATTTTACACTTGTGGAGGACAGAATGCCCTCTCCTGTGATGCGCTGCCTATATGCTGTGATGTTCTATTGCCCAGAATGTTATATCGCTGGCAGGTGAAACCCATCTTGAGGTAACACTTGATTCCCAGGGCATCAGGTTACCTCCACTCCAGATCGTTTTGCAAAAAATAGCAAAGCTTGAGACTGCAGGCACCTAAAATGCCTGTTTCTGCGTGCCTGGGCTGTGAGCTGGGTCAGTGACATTTCCAGCAACAGGCTCCTCTTATACTTGGGATTTTTCAGACATGGGAAGCTTTTCTTCCCATATGACTGGAAGAAGTGGGCTGTGCTATAAAAGTTACCCGCGATGCCCTAGCTCTGTGTTCCAGAAAATGCATTAATCACAATTGTGTTGACCATATAGAGATTATAAAACTAATGTAATTGTGCCTCTTCATCTGCGGTGCAGCATGAATCACAAGTACAGAACTGCCCAGCTGTTACGAACTCCTCTGCTAGCAACATGAGTAAAGCACTTGTTAAAATTGCTATGCATTCTTCTGACATATTAAAAAAAGAAAACAAGTTTTACTGTGTTTTTTCAGAGCAATGTGATAGTACTTATACACTCAGTCAATCTTTTATACGGCTAAAATGAAATTCTCTATGACAAACAGTTTTGACTTGCAAAAAGATTGGTATTTTATGGGACTGTAAAACCATGCGGTGTAATTTAGTTGGCATCTTTCCACCGGCGTTCTTACCTCACAGCTGGTGCAGGCCAGCCTATTTCTGAAATACATAGCGCTACATAAATTCCATTGGTTGTAAATTTTTGTTCATAAATAAGAATGTTAAGTGCCTTAAGAAATTAAGATTAATCTTATATTTTTATACGGATCAGAAAGAAGCCTCTCTCATCAGTCTCTTCTGCTCTGTGCTCGCGGTGCTGCGGTGAAGCCTGCAGAGATCTGGCCGTACAGTGAGAGCCCGGGCTGAGAGCTGAGCGCACACAGGTGGCAGGGCTTTGCGCACCATGTCTGGTCTCTTTTTGCTGCCTTGCAGCCAAGCTGAGCAGTGCAGTGCGGTGTAAGGATGGCTGGGATGGTCCCCATCTGGATGCACGTTTTTAGTGTGAACCTGGAAAAGCCCCTCCAGTTCTTTCCAGTGGTTTCCTCTACTAAAAACTCTTTAACAGGATGTGATAGCGTGAATGACCCGGGAAGTTTGGTTTGTTAAGCTGTGGATGGGGTCTCAAGGTATGAGAGCACCTCAAGAGAGCAGCGATGTCTCCCGATGCAGCTCCTTGGCCCTGCACAGCTGCATGAGCTTAAAATAGTCGTATAACAGTTTATATTTCTCAAACATCTGCTTGGCTCTGTGACAGAATACCAAACCCGCCCTGCAGAACTCTCACTCCCCTCTCATTTGTGGGAGGTCTCCCAGAGGCTCGGATGTCAGGGGAGGAGGGGTGTTTCTGTAGGGGGGCTCTCTGAGGCCTGGTTGTCCTGCGGTCCCATCTGCTGTGAATTTGGGGAATGGCTGCACAATACTGGGAACCCGTGTGTAGGAGTCTCGCTGATGAGCCGCAGCCCCCTGGGACTTGTGCCCCGTCCTGCTGAGGGGGGGTGGCTGCTGTGCTGTGGGGCAGAGAGTGTGGGCAGAGGTCAGAGACGTGCTCCAGTTGGCCTTTGCCCTTTCAACTGCTGCTAGCAGATACCATCAATTAAGCCCAGATAAGCAAAATTGATAATATGATGTTACATAAATGCATGCGTGAATTCTCTGTAATGCATCAGGTAGTAGAGTTCCTGCACGGGGAACAGGAGCAGGGAAAGCGGCTCGTTCCTCAGCACGGCCATGGAGCTGCTCCCCCAGGGCAGCAGTCACAGCCTGTGCCACATCTGGGTGAGCGTCTGCCTTCGTCCTCCTTGCAGGCTCTGTGGTGAGCTCAGTGACTGCCGGACTTGCTGTGTCTTGAGAAGCTGCATTTGATCTTATTTGATCTGTTGATAGTAAACAGTGATTGAGTTGTCTCTGCTACCCACCGATCTCAGGGGCAGGAAAGGTTTAGATGTGGAAAGTGCGGCTTAAATTCTTTTGTGAGCTACAGCTCAGTTTGGTGATGGTACGTGATAGGCACAGGGAGCTGGAATTGGGTGCCGGAGAGAAGGGCAGTGTGCTGTGAATGGCCTCCAGGCTCCTTGCCTGGTGAGCATCCTACTTGGTTAGCTGTGGTGTGAGAGGTGGGTTTCTCTGGAAAATTCCTTGTTTAGGTAAACTTGTCCGTGCCACACAGGTGTCTTGTGTCAGGATCACTGAACTGATGAGTTTGCTGCTCCATGGGATGAAATTTCCAGGGGAAACCTAAAACAAATTGACAAATGGCGACAAATGACAGCACTTCTGTACGGCTAAATTAAAGTGAAATGTTAACGAGTAAATCTTCACACGTGCTAGCCAGGAGTACTCTGTGACTGTGCCCTAGTTAGAACAGAGAGTAGATACCTTCAGATACTGGGCACGTTTCCATTGAAAGCCAAGAAAGAAAGCCACTGTGTTTAACTGCAGGATTGTTTGTCCCGGTATCCCAGATCAACTGTCTGGGGGCTTGAATTGTGCCTTAATAAGTAGCACTGCCACTGCTGTTCATGTTGCACTGAAGCGTTTTCTCCTGTCACAGTCACAGATTAAGTATTATTCACAGTTACCAATACACTACTTGACAGGCTTTAGGACTAGCACTCCTAAATATATCCACTGATGTGTGTATGTCCAGCAACGCAATGTCTCGTGTTATCCTGCTATCACTGATTGCTTTGAGCACGTCACATCACTAAGGCTGGCATCTAGAGCACAGTGACTAGTTTGGGGCTTTGCGTAAAAGGAAGATGTGGCTGCACAGGGGGGAGCTCAGCAGAGACCACTGAGATGGCTGGGGTGCTAGATAGAGCATGTGAAGTACAATGGGAAGCGGTGAAAACCAGGTCTGTAGAGCATTCAGGAGTGAAGGCTGGGAGACGGCAGGCTGGGGGAAATCGTGCTGCGAATCTCTAACTGCTGAATAGACTGGAACAGAGAAAATGGGACCAGGCATGGGGCAGAATGGGAAGTGGCTGGCACAAACTGGAGCTGGAGGAATTCTTATTTGATCAGTGGGAAGACTTTTTCAACTTTTGATTTTACTTGTTAGCTTATGAAATATGTCTAGCGAAATTGAGGAGGAGGAGAAATGTTCTCCTATATAAGACCTATGCTGGTACTCCAGATGTGTGAGTTCAGTTTTGTGCTTTGGCACACATCTGAGATGACCTTGGGCAAGTTGCTCAATCTCTCTGTATCTCCAATCCCCATCTGTGCATTACTGTCTTTAGACTATAATATCTTGCTTTTGTAATTTGTCTTTAAATTATAAACTCTTGGAGTACTACATCTCACCATTTCACGATATTTCACTATACAGTACTTAGCACAATGGGAACATAAATCTTCATCAGTCCAGCAGTACGTGAATGATAAACAGGAGCGGCATAATTTAGGGCCACACTCTGCCTTCAGTGCTCATTATGGATAAAGTCACTTTTTTTTGGTTTATTAAAATGCTGTGCTGTTCAGCTTAATAAGATATATGGGCCTCACTGAATGGATTTTTATGAGCCCATGGGTGGTGGCTTCTTCTTTTTTTTTTTTTTTTTGAAGGAAGGGAGCTTGTTTTTAATTTTACTTCATCATTACTTATTGATTACATGTTTCTAAACAATTTACTTAGCAGATCAAGTAACAATAAATTCCTTCAATCTCTATCTTTCAGTTTAATTATTGTCAACTCATCACTTAGTGCTTAGTTCAAAGAATAATGAATTCTGTTCACCATGAGGTAGAAGAGAGTTGGACTGCAGAACGAGAGCTGGGTCCTGCAGTTCTTCTGAGGATGTAAGGCAGTGCTGTGAGTACCCAAGTGTTGAGCTCAAGGTTAGAGTCAAGTGTGGGTGTGAGCTGGTACCTTCTGCAGTGTGTGTGGAGCAGCGTGCAAGCCAAGGTAGGAATTGCTGCCTGCTCTGCACCCAGGCTGGCTGGGATGCGTGTGTGGCTCTGTTGGTTTGAAGGAGAGTAAAAGCACGACCAGGCCTTTCCCTCATCGCTGCTACTCCGGAGATGTTCTCCCACTCCTAGGGAAAGAGTTCTCTTCGCGCCGTGCCCCTCACAAAAGCCCTCTTAATGCAGATGACATTACCCACCATTTGTAGACAGAGAAAATGCCACTTGCCAAATTTGCAGATCGCAGTTGTGTTTCTGTCAGCTTTGGCAGTTACACAGCTTCTGGAAACGCTAATGAAGGCAATCTGCTTTTAATTTAAAATCCTCCCTGAAGAAAAAAATAGCTGGCAGTGGAGGGATCCGGCAGTGTCCTTGTGTGAAACTCCTCTTTCCTTGTTCTCTGTGGTTTGCTTTAGCCAAGGAGAAACTGTTAATTAAAAAATACTCCTAAAGTAGCCAAATATGCAGGAATGTACTTAGGCAACAACTACCTGTACCAGTCCTGCAGTAAAGCACTCCTTTGTTTTCATTTGATGAGCAATTCTTATTAACCAAATAAAAATACTGCTTGCTTTGCACTTAATTCAGTGTATTTGCCACCTCTCATACGATTGAAGGACAGAGGATTGAGAGTTTAGTTTAGATGATTGTTTTATTTTTTCCCTTTGTTCAATAAGGCTGAGGTGGTCAAGCAGTGAAAAGAGGGGAAAATGTTGGAGGAGGAGAACAGGGCCAGGAGCAGCTCCTGCTGCCTATCCCAGCATGGTCAGAGGAGTGTGAGAAGACAGCATTCCTCTGAGCACATTTGAGTTAAGCTTCTTCAAAGGCATTTTCCTTGGTTTAGAAGGTACTGGGCCCAGTGCTTTACGCAGTGGTAAACAGTGCTTAGAGGAGAGCGTAAGGAATGTGTGTCTGTGCGTAAAGGATGTGTTTAACGCCGTAGAAATCAAGGGGCTGGTCAGGGAATGTCAGAAGACATGAAAAATGAGCAAAGCTGTTCTGCCTGTAGCTGATTGTCCCTTCACACCAACACTCGTTCTGACGAGGAAGGGGCAGCTAATGAAAGTGCTGATTCAACCCAAGGGAGAGTATTGGCAGCCTTTGCTGTAATGTAAGAAATTGCTCTAGCTATTGACTTGCAATAAATTTTGCCCTTCCAGTAAAGGCCTGGACACGTGGGTGCCAGGGAAGCAGCACCTGGCACCAAGGGCCATAGCTGCAGAGCTCCCGAGCAGCTGCAGAGCAGGGCAAAGCATCGTAGCGCTGCACAAGCACTGCGGTCTGCTTAACAGCACTGACTCCGTGCTCCCATCTGCTTTAAGGCTAGAGCAGAGGGAGGTAATTCTGGTCTAGCTGCCTCCTCTGTGAGGATTTATCTTGGAATTTTGAAACCCAACCTCCTGCTCCATTCCTAAATTTAAATCCACAGCTTCTGACTGAAGACAGAACCATATGTCAGTGAAGCACTGGGGCACAGCCGTCCTCTGTGTATTTATAATCTGCTGTTGCATTAGTAGCTTGTTGTAGAAAAAAGAGCCAAAAGAGAAACCGGCATGGTGAGGCGCTTTTTGGGATGCTCACTCTGCTGTCCTGTTAGGCAGTTAGGCTCTGCTGTGTGTGGACATGTTGGGTGGCTAATCCAGGGGTCGCCTGCAGTAATCCAAAAGCATTGCTCTGTTCTGTGGAAATGCTGTGCTTTCAGAAGCAGCCACGGTTGGAAGCACTGCCGCACAAAGGAAGGGCCGAGCACAAGAAGCTCCCAGCCACAGCAGAGGCGTGGGACTGACGGCCAGGCGCATCTTCCCTGGTCACCTTGGGGAGGGGGCAAGTGTCTGACAGATGGAGAAAATGTGTTCTGGTAATTAGTTGGTGATGGGCTCCTCCCAAGCAGTGAAGGTTTGTGGTTTTTTTTAATCAGCTATTTAATATGTTTGTGCAGTGGCATGCCTAACTAACGTGCAGTTACCATGAGTACACATGCAAATGGCGGTAATGGGTACAGATGGCCATAATTACCCATGTTGATTTCTGCAGTAATCACGCACGCAACACATCAAGTTGGGCTTAAAAATGGTTGTGTGGGGCAATTTGTTTCCCACCCACCCCTGTGTTGTGCGTGAATATGCTTGTGTGACCACCTTGTGTGTGCCTGGACCTGCTGCTGAGACAAGCATCGCTTTTCGGTGGGTGTGCAAGATGCTCAGGCACAATGAAGAAGGCTAATTAGCTCTTTTCAGTGTCCTACTTGTGCTTCGGAATATGGATTTTGCCTAACGCTGGTACAGCAGCAGGGCTCAGATGGTGATCGGGCCCAGCTCAGTCTGCCCAGCTGTGCAAGCTCTCATTGTGATACCATGATACCATTAGGGAGGGAGTGTGATCGTGGCACCTTTCTGAGGTCTCTCGCTTGGTACTCCCCAACACCTACAGATTCTGAAGGGGAGTACTAGCAAGCACATCCCTTCCTAATCCATTAATAGACCTGTTGTCTGTGGATCTGTCTGGTTTGTTGTCCCACCACCTGCATACTGTCTGCTTCCATAAAGCGCAAAGCAGCAAGCTCACCCGCTATGTAAAGAAACACTTTCTTTTGTCTGTCTTAAGCTGAAAAAGAATGCAAGCATGCATGACTCTTCTGCAGTTGGATCATCTGCCTTAAATGGTAAGGAGCTGTATTCGTGAGATAGTTCAAGGTTTGGGAAGCTGCTCACACCTTCCCTTCCCCAAAGAAATGCCCAAGGGGAAGGATACGGTACCAGATGGCTGTAGTGGTGCAGCTTACAAACACAAATGGAGCTGCTCCAGGTGGCTGGGGGATCTGGGGGATGTTGGTTGGCCACAGAAATGGTCTCTGTCAGCAGCTTTTTCCTTCTAGTGGGCTCCTTTCAAGCACAGTGATTGAGGAGATGCTTCTGCGTGAGGCTGAGCTAGTCTAGGAAATGTCAGAGACAAGTTAGAGAAAGTATTTCTGGGTTTGCTGAGTACTGCTCCAGATAGAAGTGCCGAACACCATCTGTTGTGACGTAGCTCAGCATGGAGGAGGAGAAGGTCTCCAAACTGCTGCTGCTGTGTGCACTGCTGGCGAAGAGGGCAGCAAGCAGGCAGCCCTGCTCCCGGGCAGGGTGTGTGGGTGTGTGGGCACCTGCCCTGCCGGCTGCTGGGGCGAAGGCTCCGTAGAATGAACGCCTCGGGGATAATTCATGTGTCTGCACTTCTCTGTGGAATGGCATTCCTCTTTGTATCAGGAGACTGCTGCTTTGTCCCCCAGGGTTAAATCTTGAAGGTTTGTGATAGCAGTTAAAAAGCTGGGGGTACAAAGGGAAGTTTAAAGAAGCCTTGAAGGAGAAATTCATGTCACGGAGTGAATAGGCTGTACACTGTGCAGTGTAATGGAGAGCCAAGCTCAGGCTGATGACTTTAACGCAGTCAGTAGTGCAGAAAAGAACTGTAAGTACTTCCAAATCCTATGGTTGTCCTTTCTACAGCAAAAACATCTCTTTTGTGATCTGTTTTTTTGGTGGGTTTTTTTGAGCTTTTTTTTTAGTAGAAATGGGCCCTGCTAAATATTTACTTTTCAGCCAACACTTTCCCTATCTGGTTAATTTGTTTAGAACCACTCTTTCTTGCCTGTTTGAAGCCTGTTTTGTTAGGCTGCTGGGTAAAGCCTTCCTATTTTGACAGCCTTTTTACTCATTCCTTAAAGCTGCTCTTTGATGTGAGCTCAGAAACACAGATCTCATTCTTTTTATCGTTTTCCCTTGTCAGTTTAAAACCAGTTATGAGTACCACAAACTATTAAAAACAATCTAAGCTAACCTCCCAGGTGACAGATGTTCAGGGTCTATCTCTTATTTTCAGGACTCTCTATGGAGCAGGCTTTGCAGAAACAAGCAAGGCTGCTGCTTGATAAGGAAACATGATTGGAGCAGCTCAGAAAGTTGTTTTGTAAAATCCATCTGGCAAGAGGCAGAGTACTGAGCTGTCCTGTTGAGTTGAACGTACACAGAAACTAATTCTCCATGTAACTGTGCTTCTTCTGAATTTGTTTTCTGCAATGTAGCTGATGGTTGGTTGGTTGGTTAGTACCGAATTCATTCGTGCTTCAGACAGGAAGAATTAGGTCTGACAGGTTAGCTCATAAGGATATGGAGTTGGAAAGGACAGCTGGATCATGAAAACCAATCTTGCAATATCACACCCAGCCTCATGCACGGAGACTTGATAAAGTGCTCTGCGTGTCCTCAAGACGCCACCAGCCATGAAATGCTGCAAAGGCCAAAACAGAAGAACTGACAGATAAGATAAGAAGTGTTGCTGGTGTCCTGGTACAGATTAAAAATGAAAGCAGGGAGAAGAACTCCCCGGTCTGTCTTCGTGAGACAGCAGCTGTGCAGTTCTAGCAGCCTGTCACTGTGTTCCATGGACAGAAGGGTACACTGGTTCACTCTCAGGGAGGTTTTCTCTCTGCCTTGTGCTTTCACAGCATTTAAACCACCATCCTTGACATTAATTTTAAATGGCATTTTATTTTTTCAAATGAAATACTGCAGTATAATTTTTTCCTTGACTGGTGTTGTACAGCTGTGTGGCACTGCCCAAATGCCCGTGCTGTGCCAGGGAAGCTGTGTTTCCCTCACAGTTTGCTGCTCACTGGTGCTGCTGTAGCAGCAGCAGCTGGGCTGAGCTTGGCTGTTCGGGGCTCTGGCAGGCCAGCACAGGGCCTTTCAACTCCATCAAACTGAAAGTCTGGGAAATTCATTAAGTGGAGTATGTAGCTTTACCCTCAGAAGATCTGCCAAGCTCTTTCACTCTTGCCTTTTTGGTATGAATTAAGTATTTTTTTTTTATGGGCAACTTCCTCATATTCCTCCATGGAACAGCTGTTTGACAGCCCTTTGTGGACATCTGCAGAAGCTGGGATGTTTGTTTGCAGCAGTGTAATGCTTGAGTTGTCAGATCTCATGAGGCTCTTCATCCTTCACACCAAAACAGGGGTTAATTCCTGAAGCTGCTTGGATATCTCTGAGCTTTCTGCCCCGATACCGTATTTTCTGGCACTGTGTCTGTGGTGCCTTCTTCCAGCTATGTTCCCATGGCAGATTGTGCCAAGCTCCTGGCAGCAGCACCTTGCAGTAGGAGGGGGATGCCTCCCCGCAGTGTCACTGGAGCTGTGCAAGTGGGAGCAATGGAGCCGGGCAGCTCTGACAAACGCGCCGCAGCCCGAGCATTCCCCAGTGGCCCCTCTTTCCCTGTCAGCTGTCGTGCTCAGCTGCTTGTGGACACGGACAGCTGCTGTTGTCTCAGCATGAATTTTGCTTTGTTTTGTTTTAATCTGTCCACCTCATTTATGTGCCTGAATCAGAGCGGAGCTGTCTGAGGATCTAACCACTTGTTAAGATTCTTGTGGGAGTACTTTTGAAAGTCTGGCCCTTGGCTTCTAAACAATCTTTGTCAACTCACATCAGATTGGAAAATGAGGTGTCTCTGCATGGTTTTCCTACCTCTTCCCTTACATTTAGCTGAGCATCAGGATATTTGGCATTTGCTGCATCAGAGAGCTTATCCATAATTCATAAGGAAAAGCTCTCCACCTTTTCCAGGCTGGGAGTTAACAGTTCCTTTTAAAACGTGCTTCTGAAATGCAACCTGATCATAGATCCTAACCTCTGCTCAAACTCTCAGGGCTGTCTGTCACTTTGCTGGCATAAACACCAATCTTATGCAAAGAAGCCACAAGTCTGGACCAGTGGGTGCTGCCGCTTCGTGCATATCTGGATGGTAGTGGACAGGGCTTCCCAACCAACGGGCTGGCTGGGCTTCTCTGCTTTCAACCCCACCGTGGCTGACTGTGGTTCACAGCTGTGAAGGACTTTTGCCAGGATTGATAAGGTGAAAATCTTACTTGTCACACACAAAGCTTGGGTTTGAGCTTTGTTGAGTGTAGGGTATGCACTAATGGTTCTGGAGGCAGAAATCTCTGCAACAGAGCTGAGCCACGGGTTTACAATTTCCCTGCTAACTTTGAGCAGAGCGTGATGTCAGTCCTCGTGCTTCTGCTACATCCTTTTGCATACATGGCCCGTACATACAAGCAGCTTCACAGGCTCTGGCTGATCACGGTGACACAGTGGGCACATGATTGTGGTTCTGCACCTGTGCGAGATTAAGTGTGTAGGATCTGCCCATGCTCACGGCTTCTCTCTCTAATGGGGGTGTGTGGTGGAAAGAGATAAGATAGCGCTTTGTGCTTGTGTAAGGGGAAGTGAGCAGTAGAGGGCTGAGAGTAAGTGAAATGAAAGATTCACCAAATGAAAATTGCTCTCTGCAAGCTGCCCTGCCTGGGACAGCATCCTGGAGAGCAGAGACGGAGAGGGCAGCCCCTGAACTCGGGTCTGTCACTCAAGAGAGGGGTGTGGGCTACTGTGCATGCACGTGCAGGTGGACTCAGCCTGTGGGGCCATTCCTATGCTTCCTCTGGCAGCAGCTGCCTGCCTGGATTTCAGCTGTGTCATCAGAACATCAGAAGGTTGTCAGTATCTCAAGGCTATAAAACACGGACCAGAGGCTCCTGGGACCAGAGACCTTGCTGTTAGTAGGACCAAACTCTTCCCCAGCAAACCTCCTGTGGCTTGGGTTTCTGTGTGCTTCTGAAGTGTGCTTCCTCTGCCCGGTTCATCAGTGATCAAACAAAACAAAAGTGTCCTGCCTGGGTACACATGTCCACCCATAAGGGCTTCCATTTGATCAAGCCTTTGTGGTGCCCAGCAGCTGCACAGATACTCCTCTGCTGCTTGGGATGGAGCCATCTCCATGAACTTGGGAAGGCGATGTGAGGCGGCTGGATATTTCCTTCCTGTGCCACTCAGCTCTGAGGCACACAGCTGCCCTGGCATTGGGACAGCAGGCTGACAACTGAGCTAAAACTGAACTCAGTACTTGCCTTCACGGTGCATGTACAGAACCAGATATCAGCGGTGGCAGGAAAGCCTGAGAGAAGGGATGCTCATCACCCCAACACCTGCACGGCTCAGCAGCCTTTGTAGCTGACAGAGCTTCTGGAGGAAGAGTGAGGGAATGAGGCGAGGGGGGGGAATATTATAATTGTTTACTGTAGAAATACTGTGATTATTTGCCCCAGAGTGCTCTCCTAAACTGAAGAATCTGTGGCTACAGGTACATCAGGGTTAAACGGCCTTTTTGTCCTTTCCCTTTAGGACTGCACAGTGAACACTGCTCAGTGTATTAGGAAGTTTCAAGCACCTTTTCTCTCCTTCCTCAGCACAGAGAAATATAGCACATGAATTACCACCCCAGTTCTTTCATCCTGTCACAGAGTAAGTAAATGAAGAGGTCCGTCCACCTAAAATATCGGATCCCATTTTGTCAAGCCGGGCATGCGACATCACAGTGCAGTTCACGTGCTCTTCTTCAATTTTCAATCTCCTTGAATTTCATTGCAGGAGATAAATCTGTGGCAGGAATGCTGGGCTCCTGAGTGCTGCAGGGCAGGAAGAGGCCCAGCCATCACCTCCAGAATCATGTCAGGCATCCTCCTTACAGAGAAAGTGAAAAGTGAAGCTTCTGCAGCCCATAGGGGGGATATAATGGGGCAGTAATGATCAGCTCTTCAGGGCATCTTTGCCCCATGCTGACTGTGGGATTTTTTTTTTACAATTTGTGTTGTTTTCTTTTTGTCAGGAGAATTGATAGGTTGTCATTTTGCCCCTTCACCTGCAATTATGGTTTCTTCATTCTCTTTCTGCTGCTGAGACTCTAGTTTCTTGGAATTAATTTCCTTTCTAATTACTTCCATTGCTCATTCAGTTTGAAGTGATCCCTGGGCGTCCACTACTTAAGATGTAAGATAGGTGGACAGGCGATTGTCAGGGCTCTGACTCTAGGAGGATCCTTAGCTGTGATACTTCTACAAGGTATTTAAGTGGTATCATCTGCTTTGTGTCCATATTATCAAACAGTACTGAAGTATTGCTTTGATTTTCATTGTTGACTTTCAGCATTTTGATTTCTATTAGCAGTCCATTAGGCTGTGTCAAAGCCATGTGGTGGCATGAGCCAAGCTGGCTGTGGTGCAGGCAGCTGAGCTTGCCCATGGTGTGAGCAGCCTGCTGGGGTGTGTGCACCCATTGGCCCTGCAGGCATATTCCTGAGCACTTGAGCAAGAGCATCCCTTGCGTGCTGACCTGGCTGGCACGGCTGCTGCAGCACACTGCTGGCCTGACCTTCCTGGTGCCCAGGGAATCGTGGGTAAGACATGCTCCTCACTTTTATTTGCTGTTCCTCACCAGTCTCCACATGTCATCCCTTTAAAAATCCATCATCATTATGCAATTGAATTAACGAAATATTTCCTCGCTGGGGGTTCCTGTGTGGGCCTGGGCTGCCCGCCTTTAATAGTTTAAGAAAGGCTGGAGAAAGTCTACCGGGAGTTAATTTCAAAATTAAGCATTTAGGAAATGTGCTCCATCCAGAGCTAACAAATTTAGCTGAATACATTTATGCAGTGTTTTGCAGGCTTATTAGGACCTGCATTCCCATCGGTCGTTTACAACTGTGAAGTATCTTGCCGTCCTCTGCCTTTATGTGATAACTGTTTCCTCCTTTTCCTCTGGGCCCTAAAAAGGAAGGGACTACTGTCAGTGACCTGCACTAAGGCTGGACTGGTCACTGCTGCTTAAATAAGACCCTGACTTGCTTTGGGCTTCAATTATTCCTGAGGAAGAAAGGAACTCATGGTGTTACACTTCAGAGCTACTGTCATGAATTAAATGTTAATTTGACGATTGCTTCTTCGCCATGTTGGAGACTCAGCATAATGAGATACTCAAATACTTTATATATGCATTTGTATTTATATATGTATATAGGTATATATTTATTTATATATGTAACTCGTCATTGAGTTTTCCATCTGTGACACATATCCAGAGAGACTTAACAATAGCTGTTCAAATAAAGTCAACGGCAGAGCTATTTGCTGGCCTGTTTTGTGGTTTGGGAAACGAAGTTGCTACAACATGAAATGATTTCTCAGGGTTGTGTTGAGAACTCAGTCTTCAGAATTCCTAATTTCCTTCATTTTCCTTAGTATGTTTCACTCTTCAGAGTTCTTCAGCTTTGTGAGTTTCTGCAGATACAAACTGGTGATGCAGGGTGGTAAGAGAGAAGTTGGAGATTAAGAAGGACTTGGATAAAATGGGACTCTCCCCTTGTGCCAGTCAGATTTGGGCTTGCATTTCCCACTGCTGTATCTTGGGCTGTGTTGTCCTACACTCGGAAGGTGAGGTCTGCCACCTGGATCCAGCTGTTCCTAAACTGGTGAGCCAGGAGAGGCTGGGTAGGTTAAAATGTGCAGGGATGCCATAAGGAGCCTCAAAAGCTAAAAACTGTGCTCTGCTACAAATGAACATCCTGGAATGGTGAATAACCGAGACTTTACAGCTATGGTGGTGCTAAGTGAGAATTAAGAGTTTTGCATGATTTGTAGTTTAGCATGAAATTCTTCTCTGTTTTTCAGACCCTCAGTGCAGACCATGAATAGATGCAATGATTTTTCACTGATGATGATATGGGAAACTAGGTTGCACTACTGCCAGGATCAGACAGAGCCCAAGCATTTTGCCAGCAATGACCTTTCTAGCCTGCAAGTAGCGAAGCAGCCTGTGAGCCTGAGCCATGCACAGCTGGTCAGCGCAGGCGCGTGGCTGCAGTGTTTGGGTGCAAAATGCCCCTGCTGGTCGGCAGCTGCCGTGGAGCTGAGCGTTGGGAATGCTGTTCAGAACTGCGTGTAAGCCTGTAATGAAGGAGGGAGGAAAGGTCCATGTCAGAATCACGTAATCCTCTTTTCAGTTACCCCAATTTACAGACAAAGAAATAATATACTGTTTTTTTCCCACAGCGTGAGAAAAGCCTGTTTTATGTCAACAGAAATTCTCAATTTGTCGTGAATCTTAGTGGGATATCCCCTTCAGTGCAGCCTGGTCACCGAGCTGGTTCTGGCTGCTGAGCCAACGCTTTATGACACACTCCTAAAAACAAAAAAAAGGCTGCACGTTTCCATACTCACATATATCCATTTCAGTGTCTTAGCATTGGATCTCCAGGGTGGCATCTTGGTGGGAAATATCTGCTTTTACACATGGGCCTATCTCCTGGTGACACAAATGTTAAATGTAGGAGTGCTTCCAGTGAGGAGCAAGCCTGGAGATGAGCTGCTGGGTGCTGTGCTGCAGGGACGTGGGGAGTCAGCATGAAAATAAGATCGAAATCAATAGAGTGAAGTGGTTCTAAGTGCATTTTTGCTTAAGGGCTGATTTCAAAGTGTTACCTGATGTTTCAGCAATCAGTGGGTTTTATGAAGACAGATGAGCCGTGAAACAAATCCAGCTTTCAGGAATTTTGGTAAATTCTGCTTTTTTTTTTTTTAAAATGACCCTGCATAGCTCTGTGTGTAAAATTTGCATGGAATAGTTTGTAGATTAAGGGACTAAGGAATCATTTTTTCCTCAGCAAGCCTAGGAGAGCTGTTAGATGTCCTACAGTAAATAAACACTGAGTGCAAGGCAGAGGTGGGTGCGTAAGTTTGGCTTTTGTGTTCTCATTTAAACACAGGGCAACTGAATAGAGGGGCACAGAACACGGCTGTTGTCAGTGAATCTGTTTGGTGCTTGCTTGCTCGACTTCCAACTAAATCCTATGCACGCCAGGAAATCACTTGGTTTGGGACAGATGTATCTGGGGTTTAAATACCAGTTGTGAACACAAATGGCAGGAAAGAGAAAGAAAGTAAAGGGTTGGTTCTGTGGCCTTTAACTCAGTGCTGTCAGTTTGGACCATTAAGCTAAAATGGAACGTTTCACCAGCTGCTGTGGGCAGGGAGCTGTGTCTGTCCTGTGAGCGGTGTGCACTGGGGTGCCCAGTAACAGCAATGCACTGAATCCCTCCTGGTAGTTACGCTCCATACACCCACCTCCAAGGGGCGGTTGCACACAGTGAAGAAAGCTGGGTGCCATGCTGGGCTGGGGCAGGGTGGCAAAACGAGCGTTGTGCCCCCACTTTAGGCCACCAGGCACCGCATGGCTGGTGCTGTGGGTTAGAAAAACGCCTGGATTTCTTGCTGTACTCAAGTGTGTCTAGAAGGTAGCCATGGGGAGCACTTGGTCATCTGTCATACCTGCTCGATGCAGTGATGCATATGAGGCTCCGCCACAGCATTGCTTTTTTGTTCCTTGTGTTAATCCCATTCATCTTTTGGACAGCAAAGCCTGGCGGTCCCATGCCACCTTTAGAATCCCCATGTTGAGAAATGATGGATGAGATTTGCCTGCTGTTTTTTAAGCTGCTTGGGTTATTTTGGACGTGAACGTTCTGTACCAACAAAAGGGAAGAAGTCGATGAACCTGCAGTTCTCTTCCAGCTACTGCAACAAGTGGCGGTGCTTTGGTGCCGCAGCAGTGGTACTCAGAGGAGACCATCTTCTTCTCTTTTTGCATTTGCAGAATTGCCTGGGTTTGTGGAGATGATACAGAGCTATTGCAAACAAGGTGCTCAGATCCCAACTGCGTCTTTTGTAAATGTCCTGTGCTGCCGTGGGTTAGTTTTGGGGTTGTTGCTTGTGAGGTTTGCCTCTTTTTGTGCCTTTCATTACCAATGCAATTGCTTTAGCACTAAGGTGCTTTTTGTCATAGGGCAGGCTTGAACATATCCAAAAAGACAGATAAATCTCAATAAAAATTCCATATCTCAACAGGACTACACAGCAAAAACTGTGCAAGGCTATTCATTTGGCATTTAATAAAGCCAAAAATTATCCTAAGTTGAAAACAAAGCCCGAAGAGACATTTGTGCTGTGAAAATGCTTTGGTTGTCCCCATTTGGTGCAGCTGGTAGCTGTTGTATTTGAATGCCCACCTGCTTATGTGCAAAGCTCAGAGGAATAGCTCTGCAAATGCAAGTGGTTCCACATTGCATCCCCGCAGTTTCAACCACATAGCATGGGACTGTGGCACTAACTTCAAGACGTATCTTCGTCTTCAGCCACTAGTTACTGAATTGGCTATTTTAGTCCATATGCATATCTTTCAGAAGTGAAGAAGGAAAATGCACAGGTTACCTTGTGCAGATGCTCCTGGCCCTGCCCATGCTGTCTGTCAGTCTGATGTGAATGGGCAGGCTTCAAGTCATTAACTCACGCAGCCTCCTAACGCTCTTGGTCCTTTCTGCATGCTTTGCTTGTTTTCATAAGCCAGGAATTTGAAACAGTTCTTAAATGAGGAGCTAGATTTTGCTAGCATTGTTTCACCTCAAGCACCCCCTATTGGTGTTGGCGGTACGGAGTCGTACACAGCCTTTCTAAAATATGCTTCTTCATACAGCTCTGAACTCTAAAACCCTGTGCGTAAACACAGATGGAAAATACGAGTGCCTTGAAGTCTGGGCATAATCACTGTGTAGCAATAAGGGCAGCTCAAAGTGTGCTCCTTCGCTGTATGTACCGTTTATGACTGTTCTGTGTCGCTTCTGCTGCAGTCAAAATGAAATCTCTTGAGGGAAGAGACAATATCATCTTCTCCATTTCTACTGTAGAAAGCACAGCATTGTGCTCTATAGGTAACTGTTTATATAGCGTTTGCCTTTAACCTTTCCATTCCCCTTTCAAATAAATAACAGCATTGCCATATTTGCACTGTTCTTTATATTAAGCTTTGGGAGAAATAGTGTTATTTAAAGAGTAAGGTAAGCTGCAGCTTCGGGGCATAACATATTCAGCAGGAATGACCGCTGCAGTGTTCTGTTTCTGTTTATAGAAAAGGCAGACAAGATTTAAACCAGCGATTGATGATTAATAGAAAACTGTTACAGAAATGCTGTGGCTGAAAATACACCATTTGCATGGATCTCTCTGGATGCTTTCCAGATTTTCATTTTAGAAGGCACTGTTAGTACTCTGATTTCTTCTGGCACCTTTCCTTAGATCGTAACAAGGTGCTTTGCAGCATGTGTCCGTCACTGAGGACCAATACGAGGTGCCCACCTTCAGCTCCGTAGGCTGGCAGCAGCCCTACCTCAATGCTGGTCTGGGCTGCGGTAGGTAACTGCGCAGACAGCACTTTCTGCCTTCTTTTGTGGCCCCCTGTGTCACTGCCCCGACCCCTGTCTCATCCCACTCTATCTCTGGGCTAGCCAGTGTCTGGGACAGTGAGTTACTGTGGGGATCGGTGCCTGGGCTCCACTTTCTGTTGTCATCATGCTCTGGAATTCTACAGTGAATTTCCTTGCTGCTTAAGCAGAATCTGCAGGTTTGCATTTTTTAAACACTCAGTACTTTCAGGACTTGTTAGCATCATCTTTATTACCAATTAAAAGGAAGTCTCTCACCTGAAGATGAGGGGCACTGAATTTGCATGGGAACTTCCCCTTCCATTCAGTATAGTTTATGATGGGCTGCTGACTGTGATAAACACCAAGTCTGTCAGGGCTTCTTGTCAGGATCCTGAGCTGAGTCTGAGAGTGAAGTGCTGAGTGATGAGCTGGCCTTTCCAGGCTGAAGAGAACTACCAAGTGGTGTGCTGCTCTTTCCACCTGTGCAAGTTGAGCTTTGGAAGTTAGTGTCTGTGTAAGCGAATTATAGTGTACTCTGTATAGGGAATTCTTGAAATAGCTAACAAGATTACCTATAGTGCCAGAGGTGGATGGCCAAAATGTTCTGCATGGAGAAATTCTGCCTTACCAGAGAGGGAGAATCTGGAATCTGCAGGGTAGTCCTGGTGGTCACTGTGACCTTGGAGAGCTGATGGGACTTAGAACAGTTCCTGCATAATGCCATACAGTGCAAAGAATGGGAATCACAAGGCTAGCTTGCTGTGTTTTGCACAGGCCAGCGTGCGGTTGGATATTCCTGCTGTCCCGGTTCTGCTCTGTCTCCATGGATTGCAGAAAGAGATTAATCTCCTAAATAGAGCCTGAAAATTTGTCAGGGTAGGTACATATGGAAATAATGCAAGGACCTCCTTCCTACACTTTTCTATAGTGTTTTTGCTTCGACTTACTCCTCATTCTCACGGGTAAAAAAGTAACATGGAAATCTTTTTCATTAAGTCCCTGCATATGTTGTGTGTTATGTGGCTTGCACAGTAATTTTAAAGCAAGCATAAATTTGGTCTTCCAGGCATATTGGCTTTTGAAGTCCTGAAAGTACTGCATTTCTACCACACTTAGCAATCTAAACCCCTCGGTCTGGGGAAAGTTCCTTGAGGTGTTTACCCAGAGGCTCCATGTCACAGCATAGACAGTAGTTAGTTATGTGCCTCCAGTCTGACCCGTAAAGACCCTTATTCTGTCTCTCAGAAATAAACATACTGTGGTAAAGAAGCACAGCTTTGGCATTCAGTCCCATGTTGCCTGAAATGACACAGGAGGAGTCCTTTTGCTCAGTACTCTGCAGTGCCTTCGGCCCCTAAACAGGCTCAGAGACCATTGGACTGAATGTCTTGTTCTGGCTCTTCTGTCCAAATCAGCTCCTTGCAACAGAGCAGTCACCTCACTGGTTGTGTGTTATGTTCACAATGGCAACTTCCTAAGAAATAGAGAAGTGTTTCTCTTTCAGTTCTTGGAAAAAAAATTGGGAATTGCTGTTCTCAGCTTATAAATAAAATAGCATTATTTTGAATGCAACGCTGTTCTTCCAGTCAGCAGTCTAAAATACACATTCTGGGGGAGATGTCTGCTGAGAAATGGGAGCTTCCTGCACGTGTCCAGGAGCCGGTTTGTGGCTGCCATTAACTCTCAGGTCAGCTGGGAGAAAAAACACTGCAGAAGGTGTTATGCTGTGCTGATAGCTGCAGCACTTTACTGTGCTGCTTTCAAACAAACAAGCCACCTCGATGTGGATGGGGAACATTTGGTAGCCTTTCAAAGGGCCTGTAGTGATAAGCTTTGCTCAAGGGCAGTTTCACCACTGTTAACCAGTTAGCAGTATGCAGCTGCGATGGTAGCACATGCAAAATACCAGGGTTGCTCCAAAAAAAAAAAGCCTCCTATTTATGATGCTGGCCCATGGCATCAGTGGTGGATGTTGGCAGATGGCAGCAGAGGTTGAACCTTCACTCCAGTATACCGCTGTGTGTTGTTGCTGTGTGACAGATGACAGCAGAGGGGCAGTCTGACAGAATGGCAGCTGATATGGAAGTGTGGATGGAGGAAAGGTGTGGGATTGAATTCCCCCGTGCAGAAAGAATGGCAATGACTACATTGAGAAATAAATAGCATTGCGTAGATGAGAATTTGCTCTATCAAATGGGATTATTGTGCTCTTTGTATCTGTTGTAGTTTCCATGGAAATAAGTAAGAGGCGCTACTTTTGGTGCAACCTATATGGTTTTAGAGGTCTGTGTAGTATTTGAGTATCTGTCAGAGTGAACAACTGTCCTTTCTTTTCCAGTATGAGACATGTGGAGCACTGAACAAAAGCCAGTTTTGAGCATGTTTCTGATGTGTAGCAGGGTAGTTTTCTTCTGCTATAAAATTTGCAGTGAAGCACTGAACTGCAGCAGCACTTCATCCCTGGGCTGCCTGTATCTCAGTGCTGGGTGAAGTGACCCTGAAAGAGAAATGTGTACTTTATCTTGTTAAGTTCATAAAGCACCGAGATGGTTTTGAGATTTCAGTGCAAAGTGAGTGCGAGATCCGATTATTTGGGGGAAGATGATGTGAAAAGTAATCGTGAGGAATACTTGCTCACCCGAGGGTAAAGCAGGCTCCCAGGGGAGCGGAGCAGGAGACCTTGAGGTTAGTTTTGTGGGTCAGGGTTGTGCTGTGACACACCTGAAATCCTTGAGCTGATGATTGCGCTCACTGAAGCATGTGCTCTTGATAATGCCAGTGCACAGCTGCTCTGGAGGAGGGCAGTAGTTGATTTAGGCTTTTTCCATCCCAGGCTTCTAGCTCAGCCAGCTCTCAGATGAACTGCAGCAGGCAACAGGTAAGAGTGCTGTGTGGTCTGTGTTGCTGTGTGACTTTTCTTCTATTTGTGTTCTTTGTACCGGGCTGCAACATTTGAAAAAACTGCCCAGCTGGCTTTAGCCATATTTGCTCTTGTAATAATCTCTCGAATGTCGTGCCACAGGAGGCAGTTCTGATGTGGTTTGTCCAAAAGCAGGTTTCAGACAAATTTTGTTCCTATCAGTAGCAGCTTTAATCTGGGGGGGGGGGAAGAGAGAGAGAGAACTGAAGCAAGACCTTTGTTTGCATAGCAGGCAGCTGGTTTTTAAAGCTGTCACTGAACTATCAGAAGGGCATCAGCAGTGACAGTCATCAGCTGGGCTGGGAAAAAATCCCAGCTCTTAAGAAGACTCAACAGAAATAATACATAGGGAAGTGTAATACATGGGTAAAGTGCATACTAAGTACTAGTTTTAGACTTAGTCCTATTGTAGTGCACTGTTTCATAGTTTAAGCTGTTTGCTTTGGTCCTCTTCAAAGATTCAGTGTCTTTAGTCTTGATATTTGTAAGGTTACAGCAGAGGCTGGAAATGGAGCAGGAAAATGGCAGTCTTGGATTTGCCTTAATCCCATAGGTTACAGTGAATTTGTGGCAGCAGATACTGCGTATCATGGGGCTACGTGTGGCTGACCAGCACCGTCCTCCAAATGCTATTAACTTCAATCCAGTTAATCTGTGTTCCTACGTGTTGAATACAGAGCAGTGCTGGCTGAAGGATTAGGGGAGAATTAAGTATTTTTCTCTAATCCTGAATGTTTATAAGTCAGTATTAATTGCTTTAGAAGGCAGCATTCATAGTTGGGTGCTTTCAAAGAGTTTACATCCCAGGTTTTGTAATAATTTCATGATCCATCTGGCTAATAAAAATACTTAAATGGAAGAGAGGAAATAAAATCTGTTCCTGTGAAGTGTGAGTGTGCAGATCTTTTGCTTAGCAGGAACTAATTGCTGCTGTTATGGATTACTAGAAGTTAAAAATAGTACTGGGGCTAGGAACACCTCACGGCTGTAAACACGGTGCTTAGACTCAGCACTGCCTGTGGAAGAGGAGAATGAAGCTGAAGCCAGGCCAGTGGGGCCGAGTCCTACAAGTGGGCTTACAGCTGCGAAGCTTCTAAGGATGACTTTTTGCTGTTTTTCCAGAGAAAAGAAGGTAGAGCCTAGGGATGCCAGTGGGATGTGAGCTTCCTGCAGGGTTTGGCAGCTGGTTGGCAGGGGCATGGAAGGCACTGTGCTTGGTGCAGCAGTGCTGAGGAATGGAGGGAGACAGAAGTCGTCTCCGGAGCATTATCTTTCCTCTGGTAAGGATGGTGGTCTCAAGGCAAAGCAAAGGAGGGTTGGCTGGAACAGGAAGTCTTGCCCCAAGCACTAGCAGTGCTACTGATTGCCCCAGATTTAGCATTTAATCCCACCTTTTATCACAAACAAATTCCACTTTGTATTTGAGTTTTTTAAACTTTACAGCCACGTGCATCAGGGCCCAGCAGGGCCGTGTGCTTTGTGTGGGGCTGCGGGTGCTGTGCTCCCACACAGGCACGGAGAGCAGGGCTCCTATGGTGGCAGGAAAGGGTCTTTTCTGAAGTTGTCTTTTTCTTATAGTCCTTAATTAATGTGAGGTTTTGCTAGAAGTACTTGTTATTTCCTTTGATCTGTGTTTAGCTCACAGAGCAGGTTGGCAGACAAGAACTACGCTCCTGCCTACCTCATACTCAGTCCTCTGTGTTGCATGCTTGCGCTCAGTCCAAGAGCTCAGCCTTTGGCCTGCTGAGAGCCAGCAGCACTGAAACCACCAGGACTGTGAATCAAGTCCGTGCTTCCTGGATTTCCGTGTTTGCTGCTACCCAACTTTTCCTGGCACTGAGATGCATCTGCTTGCAGGTGGTGGGGCAGCAGTGTCTTTCAGTCTGGGTGCCTGTCTTTGTGTCCTGCTGCCAGAGCAGCTGCAGCACTGTGGGGTGCAGCATGTCAGCTTGCTGACTGCTGGCTCAGGGCATCCTGCTGCTAAGGTTGTGGGTAGCTGATACTCTCCTGCAGAGAGTAAAGTGGAAGGGACTCAATTGCAGTGCTTGGATGTCACAGAAGTGCTTTGCAGCTGCTACATAATAAGGAGTACCCTAAGCCTTAGTGCATCGCCTAGCCTTCCATCTCTATAGCACACTCACATGTGCAATTTGTTTTGCTGTTGGACTCAGTTGAAGCATTTTTTGGCCCATTTTTATCTATTAGCTTTTCATAAAATACTTTTAACCTTTCTTTTCCATACAGATAAAATGCATCTGCCTATATGAGAACAAGTGGGGGGAGAAAAGCAGTGAGATGATTGTAGCTATTGAGGTTTTTCATTCTTAAAAATAAAACCAACAACAGCATGTGAGCTCCAGGCAGGACAGCCACTGCTGAGTTACAGCTATCCCCGGTGTTGCTGCAGTGTTTCAGCGCCTCTTGACTTTCTTTGTTTTGCACCATTTGGTGCCATAGTTGTCATCTGTTTTTAATGTTTTTCTTTCTTCTCCTATGCTGTAGTAGGAGGCATGTTACTCACGGGACAAGCGTTAGTGTTTGTATTAATGCTACGTTGGAGCATAACGTGTCAGTGGAAGCAGAGCTGCAGACAGGCAGGACTCCTCCCAGTCACACGTTTGGTGGGGACAGGTGGGATGTGGCCTGCTGTCCTGTGGCCATAAAGCAAAGTCCTACTGACAGACGTGTTGCTGGAGAGCTACATCTCTTCTGGCCTTGTTCTGAAGGAGATTATCCGCTCTGTCCACTATGAGGCTATGGAATAGTTTTCGATTGCGGGACATGTGCTAGGCTTTTCTCATTTGCCACCATTCTGATGTTCTTGTCTGTACTTGCTGTGTCTTTGTGGTGGGCAGAAGGGACGCTAAACCTGGTACATGCAGCTTGGGGCGTGCATTTGTTCAAGCTGTGTGTGTTTGTTTTGTGGCTGATATAAGGGGGGGTTGGTTTTTTATTATCTAGCAGATATGTTCCCTTCAGATACTAACATTCCCTGTAGGTGTTGCTGCAGTCTCTATAGTCTCATCCCAAGCCTGTCAGAGTTAATAGGATTCCTGGCTTTCCATAATGAGTTTGCTATTATCAAATCTCAAATCATAGCATCCTGGAATGGTTGGGTTGGAAGGACCTCACAGCTGCCCAGCCCTGCCGTGAGCTGGCTGCCTTGGGCCCCATCCGTGGCCTTGGGCACCTCCAGGGCCGGGCCATCCACACGTCTCTGGGCAGCAGTGCCAGCACCTCACTGCCCTCTGAGTAAAGAATGATACTCCCTTGTAGGTCAATATTTTCCAATCATTGCTGTTTTATTCTCTTCTTGTTAAATTTCAAGGCACGTCAGAGGGCTCTCTGGAGGAGAAGGTGGGCTCTGAGGACAGGATAACCCTGACACAAAAACAAATACAGGATGGGAAAGAAACTGCTGTTAGCAATTGATGAAAGGTGATGAATGGTGGAGGGTAAGAAGGGCTGGCTGTCAACTTCTGAGTTATTCTGCTAGCACATGAAGCATGGTGAGGTATGAAAATAAAAACAGGGATCGTCTGAGGTTGAAACTTCACTTCTGAAGCTGAAAGCGCCAAATTCCGTTAAATTTTAATGAGATTTGAGATGGAACTCTGTGTATGTCACTGCTTGAGGAACCACACTTGAGACTGATAAGAGCAAGTTAACACCTGTGGGGGGCTGGGAAGCTGGAGCGGCTCTGCGAGGGGCATCAGCTGGGCTTGGCAGGGAGCAGCTCCTCTGCCTGACCTCTGGTTTCAGGTTCCCTTCAGCAGCACAGGATGGACACCCTGAACCCAGAGGTAGGTGAAAGGCAGAATAAAGCTTTGAGGTTATTTTCCACTGTTGTAATCGTAACTTGTTCAATAGTTAGTATTTCCAGTTTTGTTCTTGTTTATGGGGGTGGAGAGGTGAGATTTTGCCACCTTCTATTTTTTTCTTTTTTTCTTTTTTTTTTTTTTTAAGACCTTGCTAAGCAAACACTCTAATTTTTGTGCCAGGCCTGCCTCTTTTTCTGGTGTTAGCAAGAACTGAAGTGTTCCTCAGGTGCAGAAATAAGAAAGTCATCGTCGTTCAAGTGGATGAGATTTGTGAAAACACCTCTATTTTTAATAAGGTTTTGCCAAAGACTGTTTGTGAGGGCAGAGAGGAGAAGAAAGATAAAGTATTTCAAAACGCCACTTTAAAGGCTTTAAAGTACCAATACTTGTTAATTTCTTGGGTGTGTGTTAGGATAATATTAATCCTGATGAACTGAAATGGTACTACTGCAGTTGTCATAAGTACTTCTACAGGCATTCAGCTATAATTCTACATCAATTAACTAGACCATTATTGGAAAGTGTTATTTTAATGCACTAGATTTCCTGGTGTGTCCTCAGGCGGTTGCTGGAGCTGCTGTGAGCTTCTCCTGTCACTCACTGTTGCTTTGTAGTTGTCATTCATGTTCAGTTGCACTTGACAGTATGTGCTTTGTGCTGCAGGACTCCTGCAGGGTGGCTGCAAGTGTGCTTCCATGTTCTGCCCAACCTAACTCAGCTGCAGCAGGCTGCTAAAGGGACGGTCCTGCTTCCTTCTTTCTTCCATTGCACTGTGTGTATGATGCCCTGTCCAGCCGAGCCCTCATGCCACTGCTCATGTCCTCATGGTTGGTCTGGTCCCTACTCTTGAGGACCGCTCTGTCTGTTGTTCTTGCTTGTCAGTAGCAGTGTTTCAACTTGCACTGCTCTGTTGGGCTGAAGAGATGCGCTGCTTGGGGTTAGGCTGTTCTGCTGTCTTTTCTTCCATTGTTACTGATCTTTGCAATCTTCAGTGTTGGTTCTGAGTATGACAGTGATTGTAAGTCATCCTTTTTAAAGGAGGAGATGAGTGATGTTTCTTGGCATTGTTGTGCTCTCTCCTCCTTTCCTTTATAGAACTGTTGGTTTCTGTTGGATGTTTCTTAGCCTCGGTGCTGTTTGTCAGGCTGGGACTTGGATCTGGCATCCGGATTTCACTGTTTTCCACACAGTAATGTGGATTGAGATACTTAAAAATGGTGGCCCTTTGTGTTATTTTGCATGGATATCTAGTTTGTAATTAAACTCCTATGAGCAACACAATGGCTTTTCTTCATTCACTTTTTGTTGGCTTCCCTACAAACTTCTGTGTGAGATGTTGGCTAGAGTATGTCAGGTTACTGATGGGATGCTGCTGTCTACAGAAGTAATGTTGTCTCCATGCCTCCGAGGCTCTTCCTGTTGGACTTTTCCTAGCCAGACCAGATCGGCATTGCATTTTCTGAAGACTTTGTCACAGTGAGAATGGAGTCATGAGCTCCAGTCTTTTATCATCATGATCATCAAAGAGTTGCTCATCCCAGGAAGTGAGGTCCAAGGGGTGAGATTTGGTTCAGGATTCCCATAAAGCCAAACTGGCAGGTCAGATTGTTCTTACTTTGCAGATGGTGTCAAGAGTCTCTCCTCAGACATCTGAACTGAGCAGCACCGCTGTTCGGCTGTCTCTGTTTGACCCAGCTGCTTCTGTGCTTCACACTGCTGCCTGTGGGCACTGAAGTGGTAGCTGTCAACATAACTTATGCTTTCTGAGAATGGAAAATTCATGTAATAAAACACTGGGAGCTGACATTAGAGTGAAGATCCCATGCAACAGCTACTACCTAGATTGTAACCACTGGCTATGGCTTTCAGAAATCCTGAAGTAGCTCAAGTGATCAAGAGGTCAGGCACTAGCATCTGTGAGGGCAACCTGTGCAAGCAAATCAGTATATTAAATAAGTCAATTGCTAAGGTGCTGGTAGCAGGATGGAGGGACTTCCTAGATTTGTTGTTTGAAAACAGAATTGATCTTTTATTCAGTTTCTGATACGTGCAGTCACTGGGCATGTTCTTTACTTATTTTGACATTGAGCATAAGCTGTGTTGTAATGCTCCCTGGAGACATTCAGCTGTCTCTCCTGGTCTGTTCAGATTTTGATATTGCTGTCACTGTGGTTTCTGAGTACCTTCCAACTGCATGTTAAGCAATATGACTAGTGTATGGCTCATGTAATTTCTTGCCGATCCTTGGGGATGAAACTGTTTTAGATATATTTTGCTAGTTAATCTTTTTTATTATTATTTTATTTTAATGAGCTACAGATGTGACCAGTTGCCTCTTTGCTGTGCACTTGTAGAGTTACTATTCCCAAAGGTTAATCCTAAGATGTGCTGAGTGCCTGCAACCCCTCTTACCTTTAAGAACACAGATTGGGTGCTCAGTGCCTCTCCAGTTCAGCTCCCAAACTTTGTACCACCCCACAGCCAATCTGCTGAGATGCCTGCATTGTGCAGTGTTCACGATATGTGAAATTGCATGTTTTTCTGAGGGCTTGTTACAGTTCATTGAGATGAAACTGCCTATGAATTTTTATCTCTGAAGGACTTGTTAGGCAGGATATCCTATTCATCAATTTTAGTAGAATTGTACTTCCCTCATTTTGCAAACAGTGCTGTAAAATGAACTGCAACTGAGTGCTTGAAGATATTTAAGAAGCTGTTCTTCATGTGCGCATCCCTCAGTTCAGCTGTGTGCTTGTGTTGCCTTAGTCAGGTGCTCCATCAGCTTTCAAAGTTAAGTGTTGAGAGCTTTTACAAAGAGAAAGGCACATGTACTCTGCTCAGCCAGGTGAGCAATGCTTTTCCTTAACCTGTCGTAGTGGAGATTACAGAGTTTGAAGTTATGTTTTAACTGCTTACGTTATAGTATTAAGATAAATGTTAAATAGTAAGATAAATGGTTATACAGCATTGAGATAGAAGGTACTCTGGGGTTGGGGGGGGGGGGGGGATTTTTTTCCGGGCAAAAATTTGTTATTTTGTGTTATTCAGGTTGAAATAGAAGATTGCAGGGAAATGGGTCCTGATTTTTCTGTAAGCATGCTTGTAATCAGATGCCTGAGTTGAAAGAGAGATCTTCACTGTGTGTAGGTCCCCCTGCTTCTGTTGCTCACTGTTGCATTATGGTAGGTTATGAGTTGTCATCTTTCAGACTTTTAAGGAAAATCTGTGAGCTCTCAGTTGTTACACAGATTGAGTGTGATCCTTGATGCAGTTGCATGTCTCTCAAAGCAAGGAAGGACAATGCAAAAGGTGATGGCCAGATGCACTGCAGCGATAAGAAGCTCACTTATGGCTTAGTTATAATGCAAAGCCATGAGTGTTTTCTCTGGGCTGTGTAGCTGTGTAAACAGGTTGTAGGTTTTCTCTGGAGGCAGGTTAGTTCCAGCATGAGTTCAGTGCTTACCCAGGGAGAGCTCCAGAAGCACCATCATGAAGATGCTGAATTTCAGTCCGCTGCAGTGACTGTTCTGCCTGTTTGTGAACTACATCAGGCCATGATGAAAAGGCTTCTGAAGTCTGCAGATGATGCTTAGTCAGAGAGGCCTGGTTGTGTGGTGCTTTCTGGGCAACCTGTGCCAGTGCTTCACCACCCTCACTGTAAAAGACTTTTTCCTTATATCCAACTTAAATCCTCCCCTCTTAATGCTTGAGGCCATTTCCCTTGTCCTGTCACCACAGACCCTGCTACAGAGTCTGTCCCCTTCTTTCCTGCCACTCCCCTTTAGATTCTGACAGGCTGCCCTCAGCTCTCCCCACAGCCTTCTCTTCTCCATCTGCACAGCCCCAGCTCTCAGCCTGTCCTGTAGGAGAGGTGTTCCATCCCTGGGATCATTTTTGGGGCCCTCCTCTGGATGTGCTCCCAAGAGCTCCACATCTTTCCTGTGCTGAGGACTCCATGTCTGGATGCAGTGCTTCAGGTGAGACTCACCTCATCTGTAATGACTTGTTGTTATGAGGTGGAAATCCCCTTCCTGGGAGCTGAAATTGTACCTTCCAATCTTGGAGACATCTTCTTAGGTGCATCCACAGACAGCTTGTAATGCTGTGGGTCTGCCTTTGGTCTTTCCAAAGGAAGAGAACCTGCTTGTTAAAGCAAAGAGTGCTGATGAGTTGGGCTGAGTATTTGTGTGTTGGCTGGAACAGTGCAAGATACGAGAGTAGCCAGGTTTGTGTTATGTTTGTGCTTAGCTGTGCGACTGATAGCCTTGTCACAGCCACAGCCAAGTGGGAGAATTTGCACTTTGCTGCTGTACATAAACCCCAGCACTGATAACTCATGAGGTGTTATCACAAGCCTGATGATAAGAGAGTGTTTGGTTGCCAACAACGGGCCTTTGTGAGAAGTTTGACTCAAATTAAGAAAAGCAAAACCTCATACAATAGTAAACAGCCCCTTCATGATAAAGAGATAAAAGATACAACCCAAAGCGTTAAACTCTAGAAGGCACATACAAAAGGGAAGTATAAACCATTCAGTGCTGGTGTTTTTGTTTTTTTTTTTGTTTGTTTTACTTACTTGTTTCTTTGTTTTGTTTTTGTTTGTTTTTTTTCCTCCCCTTGAGTAACTTCATTATACTGCGGTTGAGATTTCCTGATGCTCTTCAAGTTGGTGCCAGTGCCCTCACCCCAGCACAGCTCTGCAGTGCAGCACATGATGCTGAAGTCACTGTGTTGTCAGCACACTCAGGCACATGGCCATGTTCTCGCCCTACAGGATGATGGGTGGGTGCTCCCCCCTCTTTGTGCTCATCTCCGGTTCTCTGCAAGACCTGCTCTGGGTGAGATGACTTTGGGTTCCTTTTGAAAAGCCTTAAGATGCTCCCCTTTGGCATATCTTGCTGATGGACCAAATTTGCCGAATAGATAAGTTCTTGTTGTGTTCTTCTGGTTTTGATCATTGCAATCAGGTGAGAGTAATATGCATATATATATATATATTTAAATAGCAGCTTCTACATGCTCACGCATGGAGCACAAAGGAAGGGCTCCCCCTGTAAACACAGAATGATAAGTAAACGTAGAGACCTTAAACAAACTGCTGTGAGCAACAGCAGCGCAGCCCTGTGCTCACTAAGCAACAGGTGCTGTGTCAGGTTGCTCTGTCTCCATTCAGTTCTGTGCTCGATTACAACACCTCTGCAGTATGTGCTTTGGTCAGGATGCTTCCAACTTCAGAGCTGCTCCTGCAGGCTGTTGGAAGGCCACGCGTGGCAGTTGGGGTCGGTCCCTGGCAGGCAGCTGGCAGACGGGAGCACTGCCTCGCTTGGTAACTGCCGATGGCAATGAGAGCAGATGGCAAAGGCTGCAGCCCTGCAGCTCAGAGCTGGCGCTGGAGCGGTGCGGGCCTCGCGCAGTACCACTTGCTGCTGCTGCTGTGGCTGTGCTAAAAACCTCTGCTGCAATCCCAGGAGCATAATTTGGGTTCTGACCAGCCGTAAATGAGTGGCCACAGCCTGGGCAGAATACACCCTGCCTGCGGTTGTGGCTGTGGGTTGTGGGGGTCAGAGGGCTCGTTGCTGGCTCTTGCCCAGGCTCGGCCCTCGGTCGCAGGAGGCGCTGGGAGATGAGGTGCTGCTTGGTCCTGCCCTGCCTGCTGCCTGCCAGGCCTGGGCCTTGCTCCTCGTGCTTCATTGCGGCTGGCAGCGTGCTAAGAGGGGCAATGAGTGTGCTCAGGTGCCAGGGGGTCCTGCTGCAGCCCTGCGGGGCCCTGGAGCTGCTCCATGGGTGCAGAGGTGCAGGTGGTGACGTGTTGTAACTGAATCAGGAATGGGGGAGCATCTCTCTCTGTACTGCGGAACCCGAAGCCACAGGCAGAACTTGTGCCTGCAGGCTATGAGTGGACTCTTAATATTTTTTTTCCCATGCCAAATCACACCCCAAAGTGAAGAGGTTCTACCTCTGCTGGGCTGGGAATTACCGTGTGATCCAAATTACTTGACGTTTTAGAAGTAAAATTCCAGCAGCAATTGATGTGGCAGATGTAGCTTCTTCAAATACAGGAGAGATGATGAAAAGTAGAGGGGAGTGAATGGATTATTGTTTTTTATTAAAGGTGTTATGGGGGATGAAATTTTTCTTCCAAACAGTCTTTCTCATTCCCATCTTTTCAATAAATCCTCCCCACAGTGTGGGTTAATACTGTTTTGGCGTCTCATGCTGCAACATCTGAGATTGAAAGAAAGGAATCCATACAAAAAAACAAGTCTCTGTGATCACTTAAGGGTTACCCTAGTGTAAAGAAAGTGAAATATTTGCCATCTGATTCCCATAACAGTGAGATAAAGACTGAGCAATGAGGTGGGGATTGCAGCCCCAGGGCGTGAGGCACTGCTCCATGCAGCACTGTTAATGAATGGCTTTCCCTCCTGCTCCTTTTTCCTCACTCTGTACTTGAAAGTCTTTGCTGCTGTAACTTTGGATTATAATTAGATTGACTTGAAAACTGAATTATCTGCAAGGAACTGGTCGGATCACCAAGGAGGTGTGTGGAATTTGTATGTCCACCCTCAGCACATGTCACCTTCAAGAAGCAGCAAATAGATTCAGCACCTAATAAAATAAAAGACGTGTCTTAGGAGGCTGGAGAGAAAGACACAGCAACATTAATCTAGGGAGAGACTGGTATCTTGGCTTCTTCAGCGTGGCAGAAGCACATGAACTGCTTCAGTGCAGTTTTTTGAGTGACAACATGATTCACAGAATTGTGTTTGTCTGCCCTCAGTTGCAGAACTGGCTTTTGGGATGAATAGATTGGATCTAACATTGTTCTATGAACTTGATTAAGACACAGAAAACAGGCTTTCTGGACTGTAAGGAAAGCAGTTTGGATGATTATCTTACTCTTTTTAACGTGTGTATTTTCACTGGCCACTAGAACTGATGTAATGCTATTACGCATTTAGTAAAGTGTGTAGCAGTGTTACTGCACAAACTTCCAGGAGTTGTACATCCTCATCTCTAGTGCTGTTATTACAGGCATCTGATGTTGCTCGACAGCTCAGGAAGATTGCCCTTACAGCTGACATGCTAGAGCTTAGTGTATGCCTTCAGACATGGTATGTAGCATCAGACTCCCACTGGCTCCAGGGAAAAGGACCTTGAGGTAAGTGAACTGGATGGCCGGAGCAGCCCGTCTCACAAACCGTGCTCTCTGGGGAACTTCTATCTGCAAGCAATCCGGTTTTGCTCAAAGTGAGCTTCAGGCAGCTGCAGAACTGTAGCCTATCTCGGCTTCTCTCCAACAGCGGGCGGGGGGGGCTGCCAGCTTCTGAGCCCTTTCCTAGTGCAGAGATAGGTAGGAATGCAAGGGAACTGAGCTGCTTGAGGGAATGTGATAATGGAAGCTGTAAAACAGTTTGACCCATTTTTGTTCTGCACAGTGGGGTCAGGAAGAAGCCCCGGTGCTGCTGTGCGGTGGTGTCTGTCTGCAGCTCCCTCTGGCAGAGCACCGGCACTGCGCAGTGCTGGGATGTGGGCTGAGGTCTCAGGCAAAGTCTGGCACATAAGGACTGGGATTTTACAACAGAGTAAAATGTGAAGTTTATAAATTTAACGGGGCTTGCATTTTGAATTACAACGGAATAAATTTCCTTTTTAAAAGAAGAAATTGCCTTGTTCCAGACAATTGTCTCCTGTGTTTTACAAGGTTATGAAGGAAAATTCTGAGCGTGTTTTGGCACAGTTCACATTCTATGGTCTGTATTCAGAAGATCTTTTCTAATCCCCCCTCCAGTTAAGTTCTTCTCAGGGCATCTCCCCTGGCTGCCTTTTGCTGTTCAACTCCTAGGAAGTTGGCAGCCTCCTTAAAACTTCAAATACATTTGTAGCAAGGGCTCTTGTTGCAGCACATGAGTGTGATCAGATATGAAACTGAGTTTTACTGATATCTCCTCTTGAGATCTTCTTACCTTCAGTTCCTCCTAAGAATTGTTTGAAGAGTTTCTCCTTCGTGTTCATATGAGGTACCTGCAGAAAAAATTAGTTGGTCGAAAGCCTAGGGTCAACAGATAGATTGTATGTTGCTGTGGGCTTTTTTGGTGCAGGTGGAATGCAGGGTCAGATTTACCTTTGTACCTCATCTTTGAAGTTAATGATGTCACACGTGTCCTTTGAGTGAACTAACCAGTGGCAGTATTGGTACCCGTGTGCTGCCCAACCGTAGTGCCAAGGCCATGCACCCTAAGTCATGTGGGAGATGGCTTTGTAAAGCTGATGTGCAAGTTGTCCTCTGAGGGGGGGAAGGCAAAGTAAAGTAGATATTGTGGATGTCTGTATCAAAGAAGGTGGCAGCTGTGGCATGCTGTGTGGCTCCAGTGAGTGCTGCTGCTCTGTGAGCACTGCAGATGCTTGGGGTGGGGGCTGCTCTGCCAGGAGTGGCTGTGCGCAAGGGAGCACTGCTGTGAATGCCACCATTCACTTGGATTCTGTGCTTCTGATTCCTTCTGTCCAAGTTCAGATATCAGAGGTCAGTGTAAGTTCATGGTACTGTTTTACCACGGGAGTGTTTTTGGTTATCGGTGATAATGAGAAATAAAGGTCTTCCAGATAGCTGGTTTCATTGGGTATTCATCAGGCATCAGCTTGTTTTCAGGTTGTCTCTGGTGAATGTACTGCAATAATCTCGAGCAGTATGCTCTTACACACCTTTATGAATCTTCTTGTCACTGTATTTGCTAAGCCTTCCCTCAGTATTAGTTTTTAGAGCTTGCTTGTTTGTTTTTTCTATTTATTTTCCATCTTACTTGCACTGTCCCTCCTCTCCGTGGAAGCAGAAACAGTGAAACTCTCATACACCACTGGTAACACAACAGTAAATTTTGTTTAAACCCTAATGGATTGCAGCAGGGTTGAGGGAATTAAAATAAATGTGGAGAGCAAACACCTGTTTCCTCAGGGGCAGTGGTAATGCTCTGCCCTTTCCCACAAGTCCAGTGCCTTTGGGTGGTTATGGAAATGCTGGAGTATTTTCCCTATTTAAAGTGCTTAGCGCTAAAGGTTAAGAGTGAGGACTAACCTCAATACCCAGAGGTTTCTGGCTGGCCTTCAGCTTCAAAATCTGCTTGACTTAAAGCAGACTGATTTCTCCCTGAGCTGCAGAAGGAGATCTCAGCGCCCTGCTCTGACCCAGCTGTTGCTGTGGCTGCTGTGGGGAGAGCTGTAAAGTCCTTGAAGAGGAATGAGCTGGATGCTTCCGCTTGGTTCAGCACTCAGCACTGTGGGGATGCTGGGCTGAAAGCACACTGTCCTGCAGAGTGCCCCTCTAGTGCAGGGAGTTGTCCTTTTCCTTAGCTCATGTGAGTGGAGCAACTGGACTTGAGCAGGCACGTATTGGATTTCTCTTCATTTTTGTGGACTGAGGACCCTGTGCGTGCTGAGCGTGACACTTTGGTATTAAACCACTGCATTAGTGCAGAATAGATGGGTTTTGTCCGTTGCAGAGTTAGGGACCTGCTCTGGGTAAGTTCAGGGGCGGTGCTCCGCACCAAGCATTGGATAGGACTGAATAATGAACACGTAGCATGAATAGCCCCTGCACTTGCTCACAGCCTGGTGATTTAGGTTGCAGTCTTGGGAAGTTCCCCTGGGGATTGAAACATCTTCCATTGGAGCTGTAATATTGAGTCCAGAAATCCGCTCTTTTTGAGTGATGGATGTTGAGCAGTGGCCCTGCTGTGGGCTGTGTGAGTGAGTACCTCACTAAAGAGCACTCTGTGGTGTTCGCACTCAACAAAACCAATGCTGAAGAATCCAGCTTTTTGGTTAATACTGACTTAGCTGAGGGAAGATAGCATAAAAGTGATATTTAGGACAGTGGAAAATTATTAATATTTGTGATGTGGCAGCAGATAAAGGTCGCAGCCATGTGTGCCTTGCAGGAATGTTTTCTTTCCAAGTAAGAGCTCCATACTTTGAGAGTTGCTGTACTGATACATCTCCAGGCTTGCTGCCCGCTCTTCAGTTTGACATGGGCTTATCTTAGGAAATGCATGTGTGAAAACAAGCCGACAAATAACCCTGTTGTGTAAAAATTCTCTGGAATGAAGGCTTGTTTTTCTTTCTGTGGGTGTGGAGCAAGGGATCAGAGGCACTAATATGCCTGATTATTTATGAATTTTTGTGTGGAGAATTGCTCCGGTTCTGCTTGGTTCCTAGTCCTTGAAGATCACTGATACTATTTTTGTATATGCGGGGATATTTTTTGGTGTGGTGGTTTTTTTTCTTTCAGAATCTGAATAAGAAGAGAAGGGTCAAAGTGGTGAGCTCTGTGTGAGAGTCTGAGCTCTGCCAAATTCATTTCCTGTCCAACCCTGACTTCGTTTCTTAAAGCTTATTGCAAGTCAGGTCACGCAGTCCTGGTTCATTTCTTCCTGATGGGCCGGAGTCAGTCTGTTCCAGCCCAAGAGGTGTAGTGGCTGCATGCAGCTTGTTCACCTACCTGCGGTGCAGTGCGGCACATCCCTGGGCAGCATTGGATGCTCACGAGGTTCTCTGTGTATTGGTTGGTGAGAGTCAGCACGTAGAACTCGTGGGCGTCATGTCCTGTTGTCTCTTCACAGTGCTTTTCTCTGCTGTCTCTTAGCCTGTTCTGTGTGTGAGGTGTTTGCTTGTTATACTGGGGTTTGGATCACGTCTGACTGCAAGTGTAGTCAGGCCAAGCGCAGGATGTCTGCCCGTGTGCAGGCATGGAAAAGAGCCTCCAAACTACTGACCTCCAGTTCTGTGAGCAATTCCTGTGTCTCATTCTGCTCTTATAAATGCAGATGTTCGAGGACCAGCACAGAGGAGCAGGGGGTTGTCCCCAGGCAGAGGAGAGCACAGCTCATCCTGCACTGTCACGGTGCTTGGCCTGATGTAGAGGTCAGGGAGCAAACAGCAAGGTGATTACACTTTTTGTGGGCTTCAGAAGGTGAAAAGATGTAATAAAGTCTGCAAAGCATATTGATTTGGAGCAAGACTGTGTTGTCTTCCAGCCCGTTTCTAACTGGCTGTCTGGTAGCAGTATGTTTGGGACATCAATGTGTTTTCTAACATATCTCAGCACTACGTTGCCCTGATACTCAGAATTCATTTCCACTGGTTGTTCTCTTCATGTTTTTCTTCCTGGGAAGACCCAATACCTCATCCAAGCTGTTGAGTAGCCTGGTTTCCCTCTGGGAGCTGCCATGGCAAGGCAGGCTCTGCACCAGGCTGCTGCCTGCCTCTTTTGGATGCGTGCTGGGTGTGATGCTGGGGCTGGAGGTTTAACAAGAGACTGCTCTGTTCAGGTCTGATTAGGGGCACAGGTGCCACACTGAGGTGGCACGCTGAGCTAGTGAGGGTGTGCGCTGCCACTTCTGCAGCATTTCCTTTAAATGGTATCGGTGGGGGCAGCTCACTGGCTGCTGTTGTGCATTGTGCTGTGATTAACTGCAGAACACTCCGCTGGCCTCTGTCCCCCATTCATGTACAGCAAAGCAAACTGCTTAGGGCATTCTGTGGTCATCATAGTTCAGAAAATGACTGTGTACAGGAGCTCTGCATGCCGTATCTTCTAGCCTTGACATTCCACCAAGTTTTCCCCATTACACTCACTGCCACACACAGCTTCAGTTAAAGCCTCCCTTCCTTGACAGCCCTCTGCTCCTTCTGTGAAAGAGGCAATGTTCTTCAGCCATCAGCACGGTCCTGCTGTCATGCTGGGGAATGGCAAACCCACGGCACTGCTGAGGCTGTAGGAAACGTATTTGGCTCCTGGCAAAGTGCACTGGAAAGAACAGAGGTGTTTGTCCTGTTCTTTTCCATGGGTGTATGGGGGGAGAAAAAAAATATGTGCTCAAAATTCTAATAAAGGTACTTTCTTCCTTTACTTTAGCTGCTTTGTTCTGGTCTGACATGGAAGTAGTTGGTCATTCCTTTGCTTGGTTATAAAAGTGCTGCTTATGTGCAACAGTTACAGCGTATGGATTGAATTGGAAGCAGACTCTTGGTGATGATCAGTGCAGGAGCAGCTGTTGGACTGCATCCAGTGTGTGCTCTGCTGAGTGACCCTGCCCAGGGCCTGGTGGGTGCCTGCACCCCGTGGTGCATGCTGGTGAGGGGATGGAGGAGCCCAGGGAGTGGAGCCTTCTGGGTGCCAGCAGCATTCCCTTCAGGCCAAGGGTAAAGCAGCAGTGCAAAGGGCTCTGGTGTGATGCAGCCTATGAGATGTGCATCCTATGTATCAATAACTGCTGGTAATGTGCTGCCAGTATAAGTTTAAAGGGAATCTGTTTTTAAAAGCATTCAGAACTTTCTGTTGTAATTCTGATATCGCTTATCTTTTTGTGCTTTCCTTTAGCAGAGCTCATACCAGCTTTCCAGTAACCCAAGTCACATCTCATCTCTAGGTCTTTCTTGCACCGTAGACCCTGCCAGGAGAGAGGGAATTTTATCTTCCCAGCCCTGGCCAGATGCTGGTGGCTCTGCAGCCCTGTGAGCTCCAGTTCCTTCCAGCAGAGAGCCTGCTGAAACTATGCTTACCTTATCAGCCCCTCAGTGGTAGAGTATTACACAGTCAAATAGGTGCCGTTTTGCTTTTTCTTCCTGGTTTGCTTTTCAATGTTGTGGAGCCTGCCTTATTTTGGAGGTGGCTGTGTTCTGTGTAATTACAGTGCTTGAGGGTGCCCTGAGGGGCCGGGGCTGGTGGGTCCATGAGGAGCAGAGGATAGGGCTGGTGTGTTAGTGCAGGATGCGTCCCTGATCCCACAGCAGTAGAGTGGGGGAAAAGTGGGCCCTTCTGCCTTGTTTTCTCATTATTAGTGAAAGTAATTCCAGGCCCCCAAGAGATCTCTCAACCCTTTGTTAGTTCTTTTTTACTTATATATTTATTGTAGCAAATTTTAAGAAACATGCAGGCATTCACACACATGCACAGAGTTAGATTTCAAGTCCTAACAGGAAATGTGTAATCTGCTTGGAAGATTAAAGTGCCTAGTGCTCTTCTTAAGATTGGGAACCTGACACGGATGTGATTGTGAATTACAGATTGCTTTGTGGTATCAGTGAAGAAGAAAAATGAATGTGAAAATAGAAGGGTACAGGCTTGTTGAGTTCTGTAACCATCTTCAAACAGATATGGGAAGCCTGGAGGTATTGGATCAGAGCGGATAAGCAGAAGTAAAGCCAGTGTGTTACAGGAATATATTTTCCCCTTTTGCTGAGATTCTGTGATAGGAGAAAAATAGGAGTTCTGTATAAAATGTGACAGAGCCAGATGTTTGAACATGTGTCCTTAACACTGAAGGTTTAAAAAGGTGTACTGAGTAAGTCAGTTTGCAGAGAGGAATTCCTTGCTGCTCCAGCTTGGTGTGGGAAGGGAGTCATCCCTGCTCCTGAAGCAGTGGTAGCAGAGAGGACACCCCAATCCTGCTGCTTCTGAGGTGCTCCTCATGGATCTGCCACTGCCAAATTACCCCAAGTTTACTTCACTGCCAGAAGTTGAAAACGATCTTTGTCAAGGAGTGCTTTGGCATAGTAAAAGGTTTGGACCTAGCTTACCAAATGTTAGAAAGCTGTAGAGTGGAGGTACAGCAGGTATGGTGTTCTGGTAACAGCTCTGTTGCTGCTGGGTGCTGACCTCCATCCAGTACAGCTGGAGCTTGTGCTCTGCCATGGCTTTGCAGGGCAAGCAGCTCCCCAAGCTCACTGGAACTGCTTCCTGACTCAGTTTGCAAAGTATGCAAATATCTTAAAAATAACCCATTCACTTTTGTCCCTTTCTATCACTTAGAATAGTGAAGAAATGTACTGTGGAATAGTAGTAGGCTTTGCTGACACTAGAGCTGACTTTGGTGTGCAGAGCAACATCTGTGCTGTAAAAGCTAGGTTTGCTGGCTGTGCAGACAGGCCATCAGTGCTCATCTGAGGCTGGAGGGGACCTCAGGAGGTCACCTGCCCAACCAAGGTCACCTGGAGCCAGCATCAGGACCAGTGTTTGGGCATCTACAAAGAAGGAGCCTCCACAAGCTTTCTGGGAAACCTATACCAGTGCTTAGTCGCACTCATAGTGGGGAAAAAAGTGGTTCTTGTCAGACAGAGCCTTCAGATCTCAGCTGTGCCAGCTGCCTGTTGTCCTGGTGTGGGGTGGGGGAGTGTCTCTGGAAGAAACTTGGCTCCAGCTTACATCCTTCCTTCAGGTGTTTGGGCACACAGCTGGGAGACCAGGAGTCTGTCAGGTAGGAGAAGGATGAGAAAAAAGGGAACAAAAGGTACTACTACTTTTTTTTTTTTAATTTAAGTGTAGACAAGGAAGCTTCAAGGTGTGGGATGGAGGAGGGTGTCCCCCCTCTGCTGGCAGAGCAAAGCTGCTGTGCTACCTGGCCCTGAAGATTTATTACAGGAAGAAGTGTTGTTCCACAGCAGCCAGGAGCCCAGAGGTTTCACCATCAGCCCTGCAGGGGACCAGGCTCCCAAAGGCTCTTCTGCTCGCTGCAGCCTGCCCCAGGCTTGGGCATTGCCAGCATGGCCTTGCCAGATGCCCAGTGCGATCCAGCTGCTGGGTCCGCCATCTCTGCCCCATGACCTTCTGCTCCACATCTGGGAGAAGGCAGCATTCTCACTTGCTGGGGAAGGGCTTTGAGTTGATGATTGATGGGCACATTACTGTGGCAGCTCCCTTCCCGGGCTCTGTTCTGCTATTTATTCTCATAAGGCCTGGATGAGCCCAGTCAGCCCCAATAATAGAAATGTCAGAGACTGCTGAGGATTTGCTGAGATAAATGCTTATTGGAATTTTAGTATGGCAGGAAGCATCAATTCTGATAGTAATTTTCTTTGTGGAAGAGCTTGCTTGATTTCTTCTTGTTTAGGTATGGTTTTGTTCCCTCTAGACTCTTTCTACTAAAAGTTTTGAAATCTGAAATTTCTTAAAAATCTATCAATATTGCAATATGTCAATATTAGTTTGCTGATGCGGAACTCCAGGAAAGTGCTGTCATAACTGCTTGTCTGTATTGCTGTTTTGTTTCCCTTGTAAGAGTACTTAAGTACAGAGACAACAGCATAAATGAAAAACCAGAATGCTCTGAAAATATTTAAGGAAAGCAAGAAATATGCTCACACTTCAGGCCTTTGCACTCTGATTGTATGTGTGAGGAGACTGTTCTACTAAGATAATTTCCACTGCTGTAAATGCTGGGCATTTGTTCTTTCCCTTCGATGCCCATTACAAGAGCACCTGGTAGCAGTGAGGATGGCTTCTGGCTTTTTGTATTGTTTGTTCTGGTTCTGTTTTGTTTTGAAGTGCCCGAATCTGTTTAGAAATACAGATTCCAGTGTCGCAGTTCCCTTGTACAAAGTGGAAGAAAGCTGGCAGTTGTTGTCTTATCAGCTTATTTGTTTGGAAAGCAAGCAGCTTGAGGTATTGGTGGTAATTTGTGCTGCTGGATGAAGTGGAGAAGCAGAAGAGAAGACGGAGTATCTGCTAGTGCAGGAAAAAAGCTGACGTGGATGAAAGAAAAATGAGCTCCCCAGATTGGTGTATGTGCTGGTAAGTTCAACTCGAGGTCAGAGCTGGTATCGAAGTATCACACTTTGGGACTGAACCCAGGGGAGAGATTTGGAGGATAGCTCTGTCAGTGTCACTGGGTTATTCCTGAGGTCCATCTAACCTTGTGCAGGTAAATGTGCCTGTGAGGCCAAAGGGACCTCTGGGATATTTTGTCCTCTTTTCAAAGAATGGCTTTGGGGTTTGGTTTTGGGTTGGATCCTGTTGCCGTCTTCTCCCTTGGTTAGGCTGCTTTTTGGGTAACAGGAGCAGCCTGCTCTCACAGTGGGAAAACCTCAAGGGTCTGCTACAGGAGGACCTGCCCAAAGCTGAGCCCTGCTGCCCTCCCAGGCAGCCCAGCTCCTGCTGCTGTGCTGTGAGCCTTGTCCCTGCAACCTCCCCCCACTAGGCCCAGCATGCCTATGGAAGCACTGCAGTGTCTGCACTGCAGTCTTGTGTGCTGAGGCCCTGCTGGGCCGCCCATCTCGAGTGCTCACTTAGCTGTGAAGGGTACACTGCATTGCCAAGCAGTTGGGTTTTCATAGGCTCACTGGAGAGATGAATCACTTGTATGGCTGAGGATTTCTCTGCACGTCTCTCCGCACAAGCACACCTTAATCAAGCACTCACTTGAATGTAAGAAGTGCCTGAGCTAAGAGGGCTGGCACTTTGAAGATGCCCTTTGCTTAATTCCAGTTGTCTGCTTAATTAGACATTTGAGAGTGCCGTTAATTGATTGATGAACAATTAAAACGGCTCCAGCTTCTCCCTGATGAAGATGCATGCAGCAGCTAACTAACTCTTCTCATCTTCCCCTCTGGGGATTTATTTGCTCTGCGGTTCCTGGTGGCTGCCGTGCCTGTTTTGGTCTGTAGCTCTAGAAACACACAACACAAACACATTAGAGGTGTCTCTAAATAAACACACATTAATGTTTGGTGCTTGTCATGTGCTTGGAGCCACAACTACACCCCAGGAAAGGAAAGCTGAAATGGGAAAAGGTGAAAGCTGCACAAGTCAAGGATTTTCTTCTCTGGGATTCTCTGTTTGTGATTCCACATTATATTTTATAATTAGACTCAGGGTCACAGGGGTCTTGTGACAGTTATGCCAACTATAAATTGCCTTTTATCAAAACAGGGGAAAAATCGGAGTGAGAATGTATTAATTAACTCCAGTTCAGGCTCTCCTTGACTGTCAGCCTCACCCCAGTTTCTAATGCTGGGTGTATTGTGATAACCCTTTTTGGTTAATATTTCAAATGCCTGAGGGATTTGGCAGTTCACAGACACCATGGCTGAAGGGATGATGGTGAGGGACAGTCTTGATGGGATGGCATTAAGGGGCAGCTCACACAGTGTGTGCATGAAGCCGGGGAGCACCCAGGCACAATGCCTGCCTGTGGCAGGAACAGAGGGATCTGGGCACTGCAGGCAAAGCAAGAGAAACCTCAGTTCAAGTTGAGATTAGATAAGAGCGGGCAGCTGCTCTAAGTGTGCTCTTCACAACAGCCTCGGGGGCATTCATTCCTTCCTTCTCCCACACAGCTTTGTTACAGAGGCTTTGCTGAAAAACAGCCCCAGCTGGAGGGCTTTGAGTTTTTTCTGGAGAAAGTGGCGGGTGTCTTTCCAAGCTGAGGAGCCTTTCTGCTCAGTTAGGTTGTTCCTCTGGCCGTGATCTGTGGCTGGGGTACCCTGGCCTGCAGAGGGATAAGCTGGATGTGAGAGCTTATTATTTCCCCGATGAAACATGCTTTTACGTGCTGTGCAGGAAGGTGTATGTGCTCTTCTATTACCCTCACCTGTAGCCTCAGGTTGGTGCAGTATTTTGGTGCTCTCTTATAGATAGCCCATAAAAAAATAAAAATTATTAAGAGGCTAGGGTGTGCTCTCAGGCATGGGGGGGACAGCTTATTTGGCATCCAGATCAGCTACGGGGTAGAGTGATGGGCACAGCTGAAGGATTAGGCTCCTACTGGGGGAAAGGGGTGGGCTTCTCTTCCTGAGAACTGGCTGACTGGCAGAGCTCAGAGAGCAGGGTCAGTGGCACAGCTGGGTTAAGGCCATAGCTGGAGCTGCTCCCCAGGGGTTGATACTGGGTCCAGTCTTGTTGGACATCTCAATCAGTGATCAGGAGGTAGAGGGGTAGCTGACACACCAGAAGGCCGTGCTGCCATTCAGTGAGATCCGGACAGGCTGGTGAGCTGGGCAGAGAGGAACCTGATGAGATTCAACAAGAGCAAGTGTAGGGTCCTGCACCTGGGAAAGAATAATGGCATGTTTCAGCCCAGGCTGGGAGCTGACCTACTGGAGAGGAGCTCTGAGGAGAAAGACGTGGGTGTCCTGGTGGACAGCAGGTTGGTCATGAGCCAGCAGTGTGCCCTCGTGGCCAAGAAGGCCAGTGGTATCCTGCGGTGAATTACAAAGAGCTTGGCCAGCAGGTCAAGGGATGTTCTCCTTCCCCTCTACTCTGCTCTGGTGAGGCCACATCTGAGTCCAGTTCTGGGCTCCCCAGTTCAGGAAAGACAGGGAACTGTTGGAGACAGTCCAGCAAAGGGCTGCAAAGATGGTCGGGGCCTGGGGCATCTCTCTTATGAGGAAAGGCTAAGAGCCCTGGGGCTGTTCTGTCTGGAGAAGAGAAGGCTGAGAGGGAATATTATCAATGCTTATAAATATCTGAAGTGTACCATCTGGATGCTTTCCTGTATAACCTGCTCTAGGGAAACTGCTTTAGCAGGTGGGGTTGGACTAGATGATCTTCAGAGGTTGCTTCCAACCCTGCAGTTATGTGATTCCGTGATTACCTGTTGGTGCTTTCATTACTGTTACATATTAATAAAAAAAAGCCTTATTCCTGCAGCATTCTGTCTCCCCCAGCGTGCCTCTGGCTCCATCCTCTAGGAGATTGACAGTCAATCCACCTTTGATAGAAGCATGAGGCTATGTGGACTATTTATTCTCTTTTTTTTCTCCAGCAGTCAGCCTCTTTTTGTGTTGATGCCTTTATTTTGTTTCTTCTGCAGATGCACTGTGCTTTCTAAGTCCAGGATGTGACATGTGAAGCAGCTGGCAGTTTGGAAAAAAACTGTTACATTTGGACAGAGCTGTAAATGGTTAGAAGCCATCTCCTTTGCCTTCTATTGTGACCCAGTAGCTTTAGGGGTTGTTCCTGTACCCTATAACGCATTAAGATTCCTTTTCATGGTTGGGTTTTCTACAGGATACTCATATGTGATCTTTAGTAGTTTGGTAAACCTGACTATGTGATATTAAGAGATGGAGTGGGTGGTAGGAGAGTCAGTTAAAACATGAAGCAAGATCAGAATGTCTTCTAATGAATTTCCTTGTTCATCCAGATGTGATTGAAGTCGCACTTAAGTGGAAAATAAATGCATCTGCCATGCTTGAAAAAATCTTCTGAATATCTTAAAGTTCTTTGCTAAAGAAACGACGAGTATGCTCTCACTGGTCAGAGGTGGTGTTGCCTCTTTGGGAGATTTAAAAAAAAAAAAAAAGCAATCACATTTAGAAACATTAATTGAAAAGCCTAATGGAAGATAAAAGCAGAAAGCTTCTTTCTCACCACATTTCTGGATACTGAGCTGAGAGGCTCAGAGCCTGGCACTTCTGCTGTCTCCTTGAGCTGCTTGGGCCCCCAGCCCTGATCCCAGCTGCAGCTGCCCTGGGAAGGTGAGGCTTTCACCATGGGCTGTGCTGCCTGGGAGGGGAGATTTAGTTACTGTGGGTGGGTCTATCCACAAGGGGGAAAATAGGTTAGGGAGCTGCCTGTTTTCTGGTGAGATAAAGGGTGTAAGTTCACACCTGACAAACTGCTTGTTCTTATGGGTGGTTAAAGCATGAGTGGCTTGCTGATGCTGTCAGAAGTACAGAGTTGATTTTAAACCAAAAGAGAGGAGATTTAGAATCACAGAGAGTCATAACATTGAGTTGAAAGAACCCTTAAAGTTCATCTAGTCCGACTCTCCTGCAATGATAGGGACATCTGCAGCTTGGTCAGGGTGCTCAGAGCCAGGTCCAGCCTGACCTTGAATGTCTCCAGGGTTGGGGCACCAGCACATTTCTGGGTAACCTATGTCAATGCCTCATTGTTCTTACTGTACAAGTCTTCCTTATGTCCAATCTAAATCTCCCCTCTTTAGTTTGAAACCATTTTCCCTTGTCCTGTCACAGCAAGCCGTGCTAAAGAGTCTGTCCCCTTCTTTCTTACAGCACCCCCTTAGATACTGAAAGGCTATTTAGGTTAGACATTATGAGGAAATTCTTCACTCAAAAAGGTGGTGAGGCCCTGGCACTGCTGCCCAAAGAAGCTGTGGATGCCCCATCCTTGGAGGCACTCAGGGCCAGGCTGGATGGGGCCTGGGCAGCCTGATGGGCTGGGAGGTGTTCCTGCCAATGGCAGGAGTTGACACTTGGATGTACTTTAAGTTCCCTTCTAACCCAAACCATTCTGTGGAAACAAAGACTGGGCTCATTTGACCTAACTTGAGCTATTTCTCTCAATGTCAGTAGGGCAGACAACACCTCCAGAATTCTTTGTATCTTTTGGTATGACTCTGATTTTAAACTTCTGCACTCAAAGCTTTTGTTGTTTATTTCTGAAACTTTGAGGACTCCAAAGAGGTCTTTATTTTGGGAATTAACTTGTGTTAACCTCTGCAAGTCTTTTGTCTGCCCTTTCTACATTTCTGACAAGGTGAGTTCACACTGTATCAGTGCTTGGATTTCCAAAATCTCCAGAGTTAGCAGAGGACTTTGCATTGTGGCAGAAGAGCTGTCCCCTGAAGCATGTTCCAAAATGTGAATGGCATTAATTTTGAATTCATACTGCTGAAGGAAATCTCTGTTCGGATTCTGGGTGTCAGTAAGCTTGTAGTTCTGCAGATCAGTACTTGGTAATATATCAGGTAAGCAAATGTATTTGCTAGTTGCTGTAAGTAGCTCATTATCAGTACGAGATTTTGTGCAAAAAGAATGCATGTTGATCTGTACCACATTTCTCTGTCCAACAGCTGACCTTCAGTGCCTTTGTAGCAAGATGACAAATAACACGGTGGATATAATTTTGATCTAATTATATGGTGCCATTTGGTAACACTGTGGAAAGTTCTTTTTTTGGTTCAATGCAAGCTCAAGTTGCAGCATTCAGTGCAGCAGCAGTAAACAAGGGCAACTTTGAAACAGAGTTTTATTTATTTGGGTTCATAAAGTGGCTTATGCAAAAATAAGGAATGGTTTTACAAAGCAGTTGTCTTAGACTGAATATCAGATTCCTCAGACATCTGTTCCAAAACCCCTGTTAAATTCTCTTTCCATTTCACAAGGAAAGTCTGAGAAAAAAAACAGGGAGACCTTTCAGCATAAGCTAAAGGAAATTAACTGCAGACTAAGGAGACTAAGGCTGTCCTCTGATGTTTACTGTGCTGAGCAGTTAGCTGGAAAATTCCAGCTGCCTCAAATGTGAATGCACAGAAAGCTGGTCGCTCCTTGAAGCACACGCATCTTCCGGAAGAAGATCATCTAGTTAACCTGCATGTGGATGGGAAACGTCTGGTTTATTAAGACAGACACCTGCCCTCATGTGTGCTCCAAGCGTACCCAGCTGTGCAAGCATGCTGATCCTGGAGGAGAGGCTCTGGAAAGGTGCTTGTGATGCTGAGGCCAGAATACAGTCCCATGCATCTGTCTGATTTATGTGGCCACATGCCCTGTTCTTTCTGTTCAGCTGCACAGTGGGATCACCAGGTCTTATTCAACCTTTTAATGTATAGCAAAAATGGCAGTACTAGCTTCTTAAATCTTTATTTTAATGAAAATATTGCAGTAAAATCAAATATTATGTGTCCATTTCACTTCAAATAACATGCACGGTGCGTACTAAGTGCAATGCAGATGGTGCAATCTAGGCAGCTGCTGGAGGGAAATGGTGCATCTGAATTTTCTAAATTCTCTCCTTTCTTAACCCCTACGTGCTGCAGTATTTTAAGAATTTAATAAACAGCATTAGTCAACTAAACTGGTCCAGATAGTTTCTTTCTGTGGCTTCCAGCTTTTAATCATAGTCTGTGTTTTCATGTTAATAAAAGAGCAGGTTATATAAGCAGTTTGACTAATATCACCCCCAGGCTTCTTTCTGCTGAAGGTTTTGTGGTACTGAACAATTCCTTAAATCCCAAAGCTATGCATAATTGTATGATAGAGCTCAGCTCACCATATGCACTTTATATAATTGAGAGAATTCACTTAATTTTATTCACTACTAAAACACAATTTTAAATAAGTGAGATTAATACAATGGACAATTCCTCCTGACTGTAATAAACCCCGTGTTTATGTTTTGTTGGTATCAAGCAAGGTCTGTTTTAATAAGGATGAATAATCATGGCTGGCCACTCCAGCCATTTGTCAGCATAATAAAGGATAGACATAATTAAAAGGTACTGCTGACTGACCAAATAAAGTTAGGCAAACAAACACATATTCTTCTTAAGATCCTTGGCAGGTGTCAAGGTATGCCCCGCTAACTTGGATAGGAGTGACAGATGGGCACTTCAGTGCAGCCTGTGCATGGCGAGAGGGCCATGCTGTGGTTCCATTTGCATCCTTCTGCTGCTGGGTGGTGTGTGCTTCCATGAGCCTTCTGCAGCCTCTCCAGAGGAGCACTGCATCTTCTTACTGCAGCACCAGAGGCTCCTGCATCAACATGCCTGAATGGATGGGCTGTTGCATCCCAGGCAGTACTTGGATCTGTGCTTATATCCTGATATTCTTTTCCTCTCCCTAAGTGTTTATGTCACTTAGAACTTTCTGGGGTTGTTTTTTTCTACACTCATTTATCCTTGCAGATTCTCTGACTATGCTGCAGAACAGCCAGAACCAAGAATGGGTGTGATCCTGGTCACAGGATTCAGTGGGTACAACTGCTGTTAAAATTAATGACTTAGGTAATGTCCACCGTTTCCTGTGCTGAAAGTCACTGTAGCCCATTGATGTCAAAAGCAAAATGTATTAGCCATTCTTTGACCCTTTTGAGGTTATGAGGCCCTAGAGTTACATCACTGTCGCGTCTACTTTGGTCACCACTAGAATATCAAAACCCCTTCTGTATGGCAGGGAGAGCAGCGAAGTGGAGCAGATCTAGATCCTCCAGTGCTCTCTGCTTTTCAGCCATCTCTGGAAAGCAGGCAGCATGCAATGTGGCCTTAACCCAGTGGATCACCCAGTCTTCCCACAGGCATCTGGTCATACTGATATCTGACTTTGTCCCCAACATTTCTCATAGTTTGGTACAAATTGAATCTGTCACACATGCAGCATGAAAGTCACAACCTGCCAGCGGCCGGCAGAACAGTTTCTCCTTTATCTTTAAACTTGATCTGTTGTTTCCATGCCAGGATTTCTCAGCAAGTTGCTGGATTCCCTGTGTCCTTTGAGGTTGGCGGGGGTGTGCCAAGCCAGGCACTGCTGCCAGCTCCTGGGTCTGCTCCTGCATGGGGACCAGGGCGTGGAACAGCAGTGCAAGGAACAGCTTTACCTGTCCCTAGGCAGAGGAATTCAGGCAGGTGCCTGAATTCAGGAGTACTGTAGGGCTGCCTTTTGTCTGCTGCTGGTCCCTGGCAGCAGCACTAAGCACTTGCAGTGCCAGGGCACCTTCCCTCTGCCACCGGTGCTGGACATGTAGCTCTCACCACCTGGGCTGCTGAGCTGCCTGTCCTCGTGCCAAACATTGCACTTGCAGGTGGGTGCATGTCTGAGCAATGCTTGCTGCTTTTTTTGCTTAATTAAACAGTTTAATCAAGGTATCAATTAACATACTTCCCTGTGTTTCTCTGCAGCGCAAAGGGTGCTGTTTCTGCTAGTTGGGGTGAGCAGCGCGCAGTCACTTTTCCTGTCACAATAAGCAAATAAAATGCATAATTGATTATTGTGTCAAACATTTTTCCCAATAAATTATTTTCCTTCACTTCATTAACTCTGCTGACCGGCTGGTAAGAGGGCATTGTGAGCCCTGCTCAGCAGAATATGTTTTAATTTTGTACTTGTGGTCATGGCAGGCAAATTTACCTCCCAGTTAATAACTGATGTATCAAGATAGTGGAAATAATGTGTTTGATTAAAATATGTTCAAAACAAGTTCACTGTTAAGAAAACCCTCTGGTTTCCAGTGTTGGAAATTAAGGCAGTAAGAAGCTTATACAAGATTTCAAATCTATATTTGACCTTTAATTGTCCTCAGCAAGGCAGAGCTAAATTAGCATTGCGCATTTAAAGAGATTTTTATTTTCAGAATGCTGTGTTAGCCTTGGTATCATCCTCCAGTTTCACAAGCTATGGTGGAGAAATTAGAGTTGTGCCCCTCCGAACTCCCCTGCCCTGTCCTCCTGCTGGTGAGGTAAAGAGTAATGGCACATATCCCCTCTTTTATAGGCTTGTGCTTGAGAGTGCTAGATCTGATAGCATGCTCCATGGCTGTACTCTTCTGGCATATAAATTAGGATTTATAACACAGTTTAACTCTTCCGAATGATTGCAGGGTCAGAGGTGACTGCTGCTTTGTGGTATGGTTTCAAGCACAGAATATTGGGATATTTTAGTCCTGGTAGGAAAGTTTATGATAAAAGCTTCATGTGGTAAATACTGTTTTTAGGAGGAAAATAATTCTGTGCATCCTAGTAGCTGCAATAAAATGAAGAATAACTTCTTTCTTATTTATTCATCAAGATAATTTAGTATAATTCTCTGCATAAAGCTTGGATTATCAATTAGAGCATTTCTTAATCTGACCCCTGCACTGCAAAGATCTAGGAGTCTACAAGAGAGAGGTTCCCTACTTTGGATTACCTCTAGTGCAGGAAAAAAAAAAAAAGGGTTTCTGCAGGTCTGAAGTGCATGTGACAGTGCATTACGGGTAGGCTTCAGAGTCTGGGATCCCTGTGTCTCCTGCCAAATGAGGCAGGACAGTGAGTGAAAACTACTGTGAGCTTTTCTTCTTTTCCTCCATCCTTTCTGCTTGCTGTTGGAACAGCATGGGCACTTCATAATGTCCCTGAAGCCTTGTGTCACAGCCACATGCAAAGAAAATATTTGTGTTTTCTGAGTTGTGTGTGTATAACTGCTCTTTGTCAACATTTGTGCAGTTCTGTAGGTAGGAAGCTTTCAAGCAGTTTAAAACTGTGAGCTGCATGCCTCACGGTGCTGTGTAGCTGTGTAGCTGATTCCTTTCAGCATGTCTGGAAAGCCAAGCTGTTACCTCCGTACGACAGGCTGACTTAAGTTTTTGGGGTGTATTTCAGCCATGTCTTTCTGCTATGGCCACCATTCCCTTCACTTTAACTTCCTCGTTTATAATCTCCACCGTCTACCTCCTTCTGCTCTTGTGACTTATCTGCTCTTACTTCTGTGTGTATTCAGAGTTTCTTTTGTGGCTCCCTGAAGTTGGAGGCACTGGAACAATTCCTGTCCCTGATGGGCTTGGAACTATCCTGTGGTGGCTGATGGAGCTGCAAGAGCAGGAATGTGCAAAGTGAGCTTCCAGGGGAGTAGTACCCAGCTGTTCTTGCAAGAGGTGGAACTGAGGCATGCCAATTTGCTCAGCTGATGCTAAAATAGCAGTAGGGCAGTGCATGACTTATAATCCTAAACAAAAATACATTTTTGGTGATAATTTACCTGGAAAGACTTAACAATGGCTTTTTCCAGAAGAGTGATATTGATGAAGAGTATTGCAGAACAAACTCTGCTTTTGTCTCATATTTGAAATGTTTGCAAAAGGTGAGCATGGCTGAGTAGTGGCTGCTGTCAGCCCACAGCAGGTCCTGGGACACTTGTCCTCCTCCTGGAGCTGCAGGGACAACCAGGGTAGTGAAAAGCAGAGTGGAGAGAGTGGTTCTGGTGGCAGAGGAAGGAAAGAGAGAACTGGATACTTACAAAGGAACTTAATGAAAGATAATTTAAAATTTCTGTGGAGCAGACTCCTGGAAAGTAAATCTTCTCTAATCAGTGTTCTTACTGATTAAAGTTTCTTCTTCAGTTTCCAGGCACATTTCTAGCTGCCAGGGCCCCACAGCTTACCCACGTGGACATACTCTGCCTGGGTGTCTGGGGGACCCAGGAAGGGGTCAGCACATTCCCTGTAGCAGCCTCGACTGGAGCAAACACCAGGCCAGGAGGCAGCAATGCTTGTTTGGGTGCTGTCAGAGAGGGCAGAGTCTGCATGCAGCCTGGCACCCACCTCAGCACACTTATTTTGTTGAACCGTTCTGTGATTATTATTTCTTCTGACCAGAGACAATGAAATTGATACAGTGGAGTTAGAAGTAGCCTCGTCAGATGGTTCATCATTGAAATTTAAGTGCAGAAATAGGTGTTCTGCTTCTGTCTCATAACTCTTCAGTTTATCCAATTTGCAATGCTTGTGATTTTTCAGAGCTTTCAATTAAGCACACAAGAGGATGTGAATGTTTATGTACAAAAGTTTAAAAAGTGACTTACCTAAGAAAATCCCTTAAATATCAGGAGCCGGTGAGCTGCACAAGGATGATCTATCTATCCGTCTATATATTTAAACAATTACAGGAACTTATTTGGGTCAATAAAGAATGCCTGCTTTTATTCAGAGAAGCTATGACTGGGGCATGAAAAAACACTGCAAGAACTGTTAAGGGATTTTTAAGTTCCTGTGGGGAACACCCAGGAGGCTTTCAGAACTTCTTTCCTATTTTTCTAAAGTTGCCTTATGTTGTGCTTGATCTTTATATGGAATACTGGCACTGTCAATGCTTCAAACTCTAATTGAGTTGAAGGCAGTTACTGGGCTCAGCAGAGGGAAATAGCACTTTACCGGTGGTCACATTAAATGATCCAGTGGCCCCCTTCTGGTCATAAAAATGTTGAATTTTTTTCCCCATTATCCTTGAATGTAAAATACGCACTGAGCTCTTTGTTCGCTTTTATATCAAGTTATAGAAAGTGCTGAAAGCAGAACCTGGAGTTTTGTACCAGATTATGAGAAGGACAAAGAGAATGAAAACAGGAAACAAAGCACATCTTAAAATGAGCCCATCCTCAGCACGCAAGAGCTAAATCGGTGTAATACATTGTCAGACCCACTGCAGCACAAAGCACAGCAGACAGCTCCATGCCTCGCAGGGCACAGCGTCGCTGTGCTGCTTTCCCACACGAGGTGGGTCTGCGTGCGGTGCCTGGTCAGCCCAGGGACAGGAGGCTGCTGTGCTCATGTGGCACCATAGCCTGCTGGTCTGTGTACAGCATCATCAGAAGCAGGCTCATGGCCTGGCCTCTGTGCAGCTTGGCTTCCCCACAGCTCACACGGAGTGCCACGGATCCAGGCCTGCATGTACAGTTGTGTCCTGGGCCCCGCTCCCATCATCTGTTCTGGTGGAACTGCAGCACTGTGCTCAGGGGGCTGAGGGAATCCATCCCATGGCATGTGGTAAAAGTGCAGGACGCGTTTGAGGCAACCAGGAGTTGACTGCTGTTGTGCTCTGAGATTGGGAATCCTGCAGCTGATAGAACTCATTGTGTCCGCTTATACATTGTAGGTGAGAGAACCCTCTGGGCTTTGGTTTGTGGGATGGCAACGTTAATGTCTCCTGTGGGACTTAACTATGAATTGAATTTTTTAGGAAATCGTTGGTCAAGTATTGACAGTGGTGTGCATGTGCAGCCTGTCTCTGAGGCTGAGTGAGGAATGTCAGTAACGCTGTTGCTGAGGTAATTTAAAGTAAAGATGAATTAGCAACAAGAAAAAATCTGAAACATATACACCGGGTTTCTGCACAAAGTGATCTGTTTTGAAGCAGCTTGGCCTTACATGTCAGAAAGCTGTATCTCCAGTGCAACCACCGATGGGAGCCTGGTGTGCTCTGGTGCTTAGCTCAGGCTGAGGTACGGACTGACCAGGGGTGTATCCTGCTGCCCCAAGTGAGGTAGCGCTGTCCCTGCTTACTCATATCTCCTTTTTTTTCCAGGCTTTGTTTTTTTCAGGAATCCCAGCTGTTAGGAACTAGATATCAGGAAAACACTCTTTCCTCTGAGAGTGGTGAGACACTGGAACAGGTTGCCAGTGAGGCTGTGGATGCCCCCTCCCTGGGAGCGCTCCAGGCCAGGCTGGATGGGGCTGTGAGCAACCTGTGCTGTGGGAGGTGTCCCTGCCTACAGCAGGGGGTTGGAGCCAGGTGATCTGAAAGGTCCCTTCCAACCCAAATCATTCTATCATTTTCTGATTCTGTGAATCCCTTGAAAAGCTTAGTTTTCTCTATGTAGTTTATAGGCTGGGTTAGAAAATGTAATCCTCTATTCTGATTTCGTCATTATTTTCTCGTGACCTGTGAGGTCTGTCTGGACATGTAGAGTGAGCCAGGCTCACTGTTTTCTAAGAGCTGTGATCTCACTGTTGAGCTGGCTACCTTCCTCAAATGGGGTTCAGGCCTTGGCTGCTGTACATGGCTCCCTGCTGAACTTCTCTCCTGTCTCATATGGCAGACTGGGATGTTTGCTTGCACTGAGAGGCCAAAGACTTGCTTCTCTGAAGGATCCACTGAAATAATGTTGGCTGCGACCAAAAGTGTGGGCAGAATTGGAGTCTACCAGTGATTTGCCTGCAGGCAGTGGGGACTGGCGCTCACAGATGCTTACAGCTGGTTGTCCCCGGCTCTACTGGTCCCAGTGTTGCAGGTAGTAGGAGGCTGGCCTCTTGCAGTTGCTGTGTGAGTTTCTAACTGCCACCTTCTCCCTTTTTCCAGATAGTAATAGTCTGTCTGCTCATGAGTTAGAGAGGCTCAGAAACCAACAGGCTAGTTTAATTGGCTTTTTGAAAGACCGTGTGGGCATTAGGTCTGTTCTCTCTTGGGTGTTGGGGCAGAGGTTGCACTTGAGATCTAATGGCATTACCCTGAAGGCTGCTCAGTGGTGAGAGAGCAAACGGGTATTTCAGGCAGATTTAGAAACTGGGAGGGAGATGGGAGAAGAAAATACTGCTCAATTGTTTGATGTGCTGATCAAAAGATAAACTAGAATCAAATTAAACCTCAAGGGTTTGTATGTCTTCACTTATGTTTTATGCAAATCCTCCTGTACAAAAAGGAATAAAACACCATTGCATTTCAGGGCAGATGGGGTACAAATGTTGAGTAATTTTCCCCTTTTTTATTCAGTGACCTACATTGTTGTTTTACAATTTCTCCTTACCTGTACCTCTTCATTTCTGATCATTAGGCATCTAGATACGAATCTGCTCCTTGTTTGACCATTTTGAATCAGGAACATAGGGTTTTTGGATAGTTTAAATTGGCACAGCAGTGGGTCTGTCCTGAATTAAAACCTATAAAGGTCTGTCTCATGGTATATACTGGGAGTGTGAGATTTCTACTGCTTTTCACTAATGCATCATGTATGCACAGAAATATGACATACCACTTTATAATGTAGGGAACAGCCTTATATGGTATTTGTGCTCCCTTAATCTGAAATATGCTCAGCAGTAATGGAACATGCTGCCTCCTTCCCAAAACTGAACAACTCAAGCTGAGGCCAAGTGGATTCCCTCTCTCATTGCAGCACCTGGATTTCATTGAAGTTCCCTCAAATGTAAGGGGCAGATGTGCAAGACAGGTGGCAGTTTCTGTAAAATCTCAATGCTGACATGAGCCGTGAAAAATCCTTTATTTCCCAACCTCCAGAGATTTACCCCTGAGATTCACAGTCTGCAAGGCTTGTGTGTTTGGTGGGCTCTGGGTTTGTTTGTCAACATTGTGGATACCGCAACAAACAGAGAGTCTCTTCACAGCCATTCCATTTCTCTCTTGGCATCTCATCAAAAGGCTAAAGGGTGCACAGCTTGAGGGTGTGGTATGTGTTTGCTTTTATTTTTATTTTATTCCTTGAAATGAAGGCTGGAAGTCAAGAAGTGAATTCTGTCAAAGACTGAGACAAAATCTCAGAATATGGCCAGGTATTTTCTCAAATGAAACACCTCTCAAATATTCTAGATTGCCTAAAAGCACATAGGAAAGCATGTAAGAAGCAGTTTGTCTCAGGTATGAACAAGCCCGAAAAGATCTTGGAACTAGGAATTGACAATGCTTCTGGTAAACACAGCCTCTTACAAAGCAGCAATATCGATCTTACAGCTCCAAGTACAGCTCAGGAAAGGCTATTTCAGGAGGCATATTGGTGCTGGCTGCCTTTTGCTTATGTCTTGTTTGTAATTTATTGGAGAGTTCAGTGTGAGTCAAACAAGGAAATACTTCGGCTTGTGCCAGGAGAGCCATATTGAAGGTACAAGATGGTTTCTGTCTCAAGAGCTAAACTTTCAGCTCTTCTTTCCACATATCAGGAATCAGTGTTTTCCTTGGACAAGGGACAGTATCAGTCTGTCATTGCTCTCGGATTTCTGGTTCTTTATCTTATCATAAAGTACTGTAAGAGGGTTTTATGAAGGCAGCTATTGTCATAACTACTATGATCATTTTACTTGCCTTGCTGTATTCCTGGCCTTTTGTTTTTTGTTAGCTGGCAGATGAAAAACTAAAAAAAGCTCTTGTGGGTTGAATCCACACAATGGCAATAAGGGAGGGAGGTAGGCAAGCATTTTTGGTAACGTGTCCTTGCCCCTTTACTGATGTCAGTTTACTCAAAGTTTGAGTGCACCTCTGTGCTGGTCCGGGATGTTCTGCTCCTGCAAGACAAGCGTGCCCTGCCAGCAGGGCTGAGCTGCTGCTTGCTGGCATTTGGCTGTTGTAGCCCTTGCATCTGCTAAGGCTGCTGCACCTGGGTGAGTGCAGTGGATGGAAAGCTAAAGCACAGGTTATGGCTTGTAGTGCAGAGCATGAGTGCTGCATAAAGGGGATAGCCTTCCCCTGTGCTGGGTGTGCCACTGGAGGACGTGCAGAAATGCACTCTTTGGTACAGTGCTTCCCTTCTGAGCATCTGATTTTGTTGGATGTATTTAAAATAAAACATTAGATGAATGTAAACTGATGAGAGATTCAATAGACTGAAACTGCTCACGACTGTCAACTCTAAACTGTTTTTTAATCTTTAAATTGCTTTTTTTTTTTATCTTTTGAATTCCCACTGCCATGGCAATCAGTATACAGACGTGATAATATGGAAATGCTGACATTCAGAGAACCTTTTTCTATCACAGAAATTCTCTATAAAGATGGAGTTCTGAGATTCTAGAGCTGAATATACTGCATTTTCCTGGCTTGTGCAGATGGTACACACCTGTCAGTCATAGCACAGGCACCCGCAAAGAAGAGCAGCCTGGCTGTTAAAGGACAGATAGAAGATGCAGGAGCAGTAGGTGCAGTTTTTGGCTCTGTTGCAGAATTTTTGCATAAACTTGAGCAAGTCAGTAGCCCTTCTGTGCAGAGCTACCTTCATGTATTATTCTCCTGTCCTGACCACTTAGGCTGTAAATTCTTTGCCATGTGGAAGGACTTTTTTTAGAGTGAAGAAAGCATTTCTGTGTGTTGACACAAGCATCCAGTCAGAGCCTGTCTTAGGCTGGTAGATTCTGGCAGTTGTGAAATAGTTGCTGGTGAGGAGCAAGCTCTTCCCATCACTTCCACTCCCAAGGCTCCCTTGGAGAAAGTCTGGCAAGGGCCAGACAGCAGCCAGCTCCATCCAATCCATCTTTTCTCTTTCCCTTTTCTCTCCAGTACAGGGAGATCAAAAGCTTTTCCATGGCAGCTGCATGGAGATTTGCTTGGGATTAGCTCTTGCTATGGAAGTCTGACAGTGTAAAAGGATGCAGTGCAGTCTGTGTGTTTGAACAGCCTTTATGCACGCTCCTTGGCAATAAAAATAATCAATGGATGCTGGCTATTGGCAAATGAAGACCAACTGAATTTCTCTGGCTTAGACCAGCCAATTCCTTATGTCAGAACTTTATCCATTAATATTGGGGTCTTGCTTTTGTCACTGGAAGTGAAGGTTAGGTTTTGGCCTGACACCCAGCACAACTCACCTGGCCATCCTTGATGGTTATACTAAAAAGAAAAAAGAAAAAAGAAAAAAATCTTTGCAATCCAGGTATACAGAACTGGATTTTTAAAGCAACGATGCATACGCTGCTAATGGGACCGGATTTCCCATATCCAGTAACTCTGTGCTGAGCTTACTTCTCATCTAAAACAGCACATGATGGTCACTAGGTGAGCCCGCCAGGTCCCTGGAGCAGGTGGGTTGTGGGTGCATGCAGGAGCTGAGCTTTTTTCCCCTTCAGCCTTCCATCGGCTTAAAGAAATGGAGTAGGTGGGCATGGGACAGGAAGTCGTGATGGGAACCAGTGCCTGAAAGTCTGCTTGCCAAGAGTGAACAGAAAGCAGAGCTCAGCTGGGAGTCTGTGGCAGACATCAGACTTTTCCTGGAAGTAAGAGGGTTTTCCATAGTGTCATTGGTGTGCCAGCTATGGATCTGCTGCTTCTAGCTGGAAGGTGCATGCAAAGGAGTCACGCCCTGCACGAAGCACCCTGAAGTCTTCCAAGAAGTGTTGGACACAGAAGTTGCTGAAGGCAGGAGGATGCCATTCCCTTTGCAGTTGACTGCGAATCTTGGCATTTCCCTATGCTGCGTGTCACATTACAGTGCAAGTAACCCAGTCATTTCAAAAAACAAAAAGATCCACTTCTCAAATGTTGTTTTCCAAATGGTGAAGCATTTGGTGGTTTCCAATGAAGTGTTTAATGGTCAGGAGCAACCATAATCATATATCAGCTGTCATTGTCGTTCAGGGGGTAATAAACAGAACACAAAACCTGCAGCTTAGTGGGGATGTGTCCTTTGTGGTCCTTCAGGAAAGGCTGTATTGAAAGAGGAACAATAAATTCACAAGAAACAGCAGCATAGCAAGAATTCATCATCACCATCAGTGCTTGGGGACTACAGGATATACACCAATTTCAAGCTGTGCTGTTAGAACTGCTGCTTGCAAAAAACAGTGGATGTGGAGCTCATAGGACTGAATTTAAATTGGAAACATTTACCCTTCTGTATCTAAGCTTGTGCGAGCAGCCTGCCTGCTGTGCCTTCTCTCCTGTTGGGTTGTAATGCTGTTTGACAAGATCTTCTTCTGGAAAACTTGGAAGAATTGGGCCTTTGGGCAGATTCATGGAGATCATTTAGTGCCATGGTCTTGGAGCCTTGGTGGAGCTGAAACCATTTGTCTGCAGTAGGCCTGGAGTAGCTGCCCATGTGTTCTGTAGGGTGCTCTTATGTGATGTAGTTTTTAAAAAAAAAAAAATTGCAGTTCTGAGAATCTTTTGATCTTGAAACAGCTGTGCACATTATAGATGTCCAGGTAGGCTGCATAAAGAGTCAGGCTTCAAGAAGTAAAATAAGCAAATATTACTGTTTATATGCTATGTGCAAAGCTAATGCAGCTATGAGAGCGAAATGTGTTTGCTTCTTCTTGCATCTTCAATGCAAGTTTTACCCAGTGTAAGCCAGGAACTGCTGCACTAAGCCTGTTGCATATTTGTTTTACTTATTCCTTTATATATTTATATTCGATAGAATAATATAATATTCTATACTATATTCTATAAATGCAATTGGTTGAGAGTGCTGGAGGAGAAGAAACATCTCAAGCTGTCTCCTAGGACTCTCCAGTTAGCAAGCTGATTGGTCAGGGAGGGAATGCAAATATCAACACCTGCATGCATGCACACGTAGACACATACGTGCTCTGTGCCTGAACCCCCCGCCGCCATGGAGCCAGCTGTAGTGGGGAGGGGGCTGAGCCCCGGACTGCTTGTGTGCTGCCATGCCTGTGAAACAAATCACTGAAATGCAACAAGGTGAGGCTGCAGAGCACTGTACATTCATTGCAAGTGGAACTGCTGCTGAGGACAGCAGTGGTGGAATCACAGAATCCTTAGAGTTGCAAGGGACCTCTGAGGGCCATGTAGTCCAACTCCCCTGCAATGCATGGGGTCACCACAGCTGGATCAGGTTGTCCAGGGCCTGATCAGCCTGGCCTTGAAAGGAAGACAGTGTAGGGAAGCATTCAGCATGGATGAACTCTGCCAAACACTTGGGAATTGGAGAATGCAAGTGACAGCTTCTGTGGTGCCCAGGAGGCACTGGGAATTTGGCAGGAGGGTTTTTTTTCTTGTTGCTACTTGAGCGACTTGGATGAGACATGAACACATCCAGGCTTATCTCCCCGAGAACTGAACGGGACTGACCATTGCTCGTGCAGCAGTCGGCTGCATGCTGAAGGCAGGGGGATGAAGCACTGGGTTTTAAACTTCTGTCATGTCATTGCAGGGAATTGGAAAGGCGTTCTGAAAAGGTTCTTGGTGTGTGCGAGCTGCTGGGCAGCTCATCTGAAGAGGATTTAATCTTATCAATAGCAATTTGAAAAGAGACAGAGGGGAAAAAGAAGTGGGAGAGACAATGGCTCTGGGAATGGGTTGTGTATTTGATCTGCAGTACCCATGCTGGGCTGAATACATGGGATTTTGTCTAATCTTGCAAGCAAAATATTTCCAGCACTGTCCAGAGCTTGGACAGGAAATGAGAAAGGAATTGCAGGTACTGCTGGCATGTGGGAAGGAGTTTTGGGGCAGAACCAGGCTGCAGAAAAGAAGCATGTCAGGACTGCATTTGGTTCTGTGGTTTCTGTACGTTCCTCTTGGATTGTTGAAGCTTCAGATATATTTTAAGTCCATTCACTGATTTAAGTGATCTCACATGAATTTGTTGTTTTTGTACAGCCTGAACAAAGAGCTGATAAAAACATTTTGGTATCCGGTGCTGCATGCCAAACACAAGAACCTGTGGCCAAGTGGATGTCTGTTCTCAGAGCTGCTGTTAAATAGCAAAGAGCAGACTAGCCCTTCTGTGTCCTGGGGCGCGTTTTCCCAAAAGATATTTTAGAAGGAAACTTTTATTGCAGATGGTGGATGATACCTTAGAAACAACCCAAGCTCAAGAAACAGTCTACTACTGTAATGTCAACAATGTAGCTTTTATAGTTGTTTTAACCAAGCCAGGTCTAGCTGGCAGCCACTGGACACCATATGCCCGCTCTGCAACATGATGTAATGCCTACTGTAGTTGGTGATATCAGTCTATCATCCATTAACATATTTTAAACAGCATAAAATTAGTATCTGAGAAATCTAGACTTCGCACCTTTCTTTCCCATGCCATTCACACTCAGCTGACGCCTCACAAGAAATCTCTGTGAAACGCTCCTTGGAACAAGAAGACCCATTTCAGCTGAATTAAGGAATTTGGATGGTGAAGCTGGGGACACTTCACTGGCAAGATTTTGCTCTCACTCCTCTTTTGTTATGGTTGCTTGCTCACTTTGTGCACTTAATGCTGCCATGAGAGCTGTACTCAGGTCCCTGAGGCCAAGCCCCACAAAGCACCTCAGCTCTGTGCATGCAGCGAGCACCCATGGGCAGGTAGGTAGCAGAATACATTGTTGGGTTTGGGCCCAGGCCGTAGAGGCTGGAAGTGCTCAGGTTTTTTTGTACCCCAAGGAACAGAGAATGTCAACTGGTGATACTCAGGTGGAGCAGCCTAGGAGCAGGGCTCTGTGCAGGACTGGAAGCCAGTCTTGCAGCAAGGGACATTCGTGTTGGCCCTGCAGCACCGCAGTGGGGCAGGGGCTGAGTGAAGGCCAAGGACAAAGGTTGGGTGCGTGATGATCCAGCAGCAGCATCACTCACACAGCTCTGCAAGCAGCCTGCTGCTGGCCCAGCTGGGCCTGTCTAGGGAGGTGGGAGAGGAGGGCAGATGAGGGGAAATCATACTTCTGTCTGCTGGGTTTGGCTCCATGTGGTGGGTGATGGCTTCCTTTAATCCTCCAGCTCAAGCTGTGTGATTTGGGCTCAGCAGCATTCCTTATAAACCTACTGCTGTCCTTAAAGACAGCACTTAGCTCCCCGGTGTTTCAAAAAGGCTTCACACAGTGATTTCTCTCCCATCTCTGAGCAACATCTGCTGTTGTGAATCCATCTGGGCCCGAAGCCCTGCTCACCAGTGAGCTGCAGCCTGCCCTGTGGCCTGCACTGATGCCTGTCAGCATGGATCTGCCTGTGCTGAGGAGCCGTGGCCAACCTGCCTGGCTGTGAGCACCTGTGGCCTCCTCACACCCAGCCTGCTGCCTTTCTACCTCCTGCAAGAACTTCATGTTGCTTTCTCAGCAGGGCTGCTCACTGCTGGGCCCTGAGGAAGGAAGGAAGGTATGCCCGTGGGTGCCGGTACCCACCGGGTTTCTGAAGACGCCAAGAAACAAATGAGACTGAATTTGGGAAGACAGGCTTCAGCACTTTCTGAAAACAAGGCCTCTTTGAGATGCCCGAAGTTGGTCACTCCAAATACCAAAACATACTTGAAAACATTGATCAAATTATTTTAACAGATAAGTATTCAGGGTTGTAATAAATGACAGGAAAACATCCTTACTAAGGGATTCCCTTACTTATCACCTTCCCTGACTTCAGGACATGTTTCGGGCCAGCCCAGTGCAGGCCTGCCTCAGTGACCACGTGGAGTGCCTAAGGAACACAGGTTCCATCAGGAGAGGCAGGAAGAGCAGAAAAGGAAGGAGAGACCAGGTGGTGTCCCCAAAGCATCCTTGGGCTGGGCTGAGCTGCTGCCTGAGCTTGATGCCTGAGTGCAATAGCTTTGCCTGGCTTCAACTCTGGTATTGTTTCCACTTCAGCTGACTGAACTGTGTCTGCAAAGACTGGAAGACATGAGGGATAAGCATGTTAGATGAGAAGGCTAGACTCTGGAGCTAGGCTTGCATTTGGTGTTATTAAGGCTGTGGGTGAAATACATCACTAACCAGTGGGAGATGCAAACATCAGATCACTTCCAGGCACAGAGAGGCTCTTGGTCAGGGAACTGAACCGAAAGTGCAGCAGTGGCTGTGCTGCTTGGAAGAGGAAGGGTGTGAGCTCTGCTAAGGGCCTCCCAGAACCTTACTTTCATCACTTAGGATAAAGAAAAAAATACAGCCTAGCTGACAGCAACCCTCTGCTGTGCAGGAAACAAATAGTGATCACAAGCAGGAGTGACAGCCAGCCCAGCATTGTGCTTTCTGAGTCTGAATAGAGCTGTTAAGCAGCATCTGAGGGACTTGAGCAATGATGATTAAAATAGATGCTATCTCCTGGCCCTAGCAGGGTACAAAAAGTGTATTTTCGATGGCTAAATCCTGAAACAATTACAGCCTGTAGCACAGTCAGGTTCTTTCTTATCTTTCTGATGGCTTGTTGGCAGTATCTGTTTTCTTAAATGACACTGTAATGTTTAATCTCCCAAGGAAAGCTGATGTTGGGGTTTGCATGTGTGTAGAAGTGAGGATCAAAATAAACCTTGCCGACATTGCTAAAACCGCCTCGGCTGGTAATTTAATACCCCATCCCTTAGGGAAATAATATTTTCACTCCTCTTATGGGAAGATATTTTCTTCATTATGTCAAGAGTGCAGTGGGCTATGCATGCTGCAGCTTCGCCACCCACAGCCCCCTCACGTAAGCAGACTGGCATTCACTTGGGAACTGTTGGGCTTGTTTCTGTTGGGGAATTGTTGCGCAAAGCGATGACACGGGTGTGTGTGCAGAAGTGCATTGCATGTGGATGGATTGCTGTGCTGATGACCAAATTGGTGGTAGATTCCCACAAGCAAACTGTTTTAGAGGATGAGGTTTTTTGTTCTCATCCTAGTCCTGGAGCATCTTTTTCAGCCATTTTGCTGCACGCTTCCAAGATGGTTGTGGCATCTAAGTCCTTAACCAGCATTGCTCACTTCACCCAAAACAGATGCTCTGTGGTCAGGCGCCAGCAGGCAGCCATTCACTTTGGGGGCTGCCCGAGTCTGCGAGGGCTGATGACACCTCAGGTCACGGCTCAAAAGAGGGAAATAGACACAAAAGACCTTTGCATTGCCTTTTGTATGAAATAAGCACGGTGTACTGCTATGAACCACTTAACTGTAAACCTCAGTGCAACATGTACTTTCATCCACCCCATCCACAGCCACTCCATTCAGTGTTTCTTTACTGAGATGCTGAGAGCTTTCTTATAAGAAGTTTGCTCTCTTTTAACAGGAGGCACTGCAGGAGTGCCCGTTCTGCCTCAGAGACTGCTATGAATTCATAGCAGTGCAGCTGATGGGTTTTACTTCTTCCTAGTAAGCAGATGACCTACCTCAGTGTTGCATTCAGGTAATAGAAGTTACCAGCACCTTTGCCATGCTGTGTATTTATGAGATGAGGAAAAAGGACAGCTGATGGCAGAGAAGTTGGAATGGGTGAAAGTGGAGGAAGAGGTACAAGAGAAGGAAAGAAAGAAGAAGAAAGAGGCAAGGCTGACTGAATGCTGCAGGTGCTGTAATACAGAAATGTCCCAGAAGTAAGCTAAGGGCTGGTTTCTTGTGGCAAAGCCTGAAGGGACTCTGATTTTTGGGGTGCCCTCCTGCATGATCTGAACCATGGGATTGCTAGGCTAGCCTTGCTAAAACAAATCCTCCCTGCTGGCATCCATTCTCAGCCCCACGCAGCAGAGCAGGGAGAGAATTCCTGCTCGAAAGGAACTCTACCATGGGCAGAGTGAGGGCTTGTTTAGGGGGTGCTAGGGAAATGAATAATCTGAAGGGCATGGAGAGGGAGCCAGAGCTGACGGCGCAGGGATCAGACAGGCAGGCGATCTTCGGACTTAGTCTTTCGTTTGCTTTGTGGAAAAGAGACATATTGAAAACTGAGTGTCAGGGAGTGATAAGGCTTTGAGATTATTTTCCTGCCCTGAAGCTGTTGTGTTGTTTTTGGTTGTTTTTTTGTTTTGTTTTGTTTTGGGTTTTTTTTGCTATTTTTGCTTTCACGTGAAATCTTGGTAGCTTTGAACTGCCTGAGGAGGTATATGATAACTTGTTCTTGTGAGCCTTGCATCACTTTATTGAACTATCATGTTTCAGGCTGAGAAAATAATCTAACATCCATCTAGAAAGCCCTGTCTTTTGGCAGGAGAAAATATGAAATCAAAATACATCCCGGGCTTGTGGCAGAAACTCATCTTTCCCAGTTTCTTATATTACAGGGGCTGTAGCTAGGAACAAGTTAGCTGTTTGACACAGAGAATGCCAAGTCCATCTTGGAAGAAATGTTGGACTTGGCCAGCAGTGTTCCTAGGGCATCTCACTTGCAGCACACTTCACTTCTGAAACGTGGCACTTTGCTCGTGCTCCGGGCATGAGGGCAAATTGCTGTGCAACAGCTGTGATTAAAACCTTAGAGCAAAAGGCTCTCCCTTTGCTTTTGCAAACTCTCTCTGCTGTTCAGAAAAGGGTTGATGGACATGAAGGCTCTTTCCTCTTTGGCTAATCTGCTGTTGAACACACCAGTGGGTCACAAGAGTTAAGAAGCACTAGGGGCCCAGTCCATCTACCTTTAAGGAGCTGTGCCATCAACTTAAATGGGAGGAGCTTCAGGTTTCAGGTGGGCAACAGCCTGAAATTGTAGCAAGTGCTTTGCATCACATTGAAAAGGCACAGGGTTTTTAATAGCAGCTTCTCTGTAAGCTGATCTGATTCATTCCCAGTTGTTCCCCATGTCAGGTGCTGCCTTGGAAGTCAGTAGCTCTGAGTCTCAGTGGAAGGCAGCTAACAGTGTGGGTTGTGTGGTTTGTGCACCCAGAGTAACATCTCACTGGGGCAGCTGCAGAGCTGAGGAAACAGAGGAGCAGCTGGTTGTTGGTGGGAGCTCATGCTGGAAGTGGAGATGTCTGCCCCAGGTCCCCACCAGCCAGGCGATGGCAACACACATTGAGAGGGATTTAGGAAGTCCCAGGCATGGGCTTACAGAACTGAGGAGCTCACACATGTTCATGTCCCAGCACTGGGGCAGGGAGGCACAGCTCTGGAGGGGAAGAGCACTCCCTAGCTGGGGCACCCACTGCCCTCTGGCTGCTCAAGTGGGGCCAGGTGATGCACATAGCGAACAGGAATGGGAGGTTTGTGTTCTGCTGATGACTGTGGTTTGAACTGGATCAAAAATTGTGAAGTAATGTGTGAATAGTGTGTGAGTTAATGAAGGCTTTTTCAGCTTTCACAAGCAATGAGGATGCAATTAAAGGTGCAGATCTTATTGCACCCTTTATTTCTAATGCTGGATAAGTGTACATGACTGTCAGCACCCACTGGATGTGCTGTCTGCATTCCCAGCCCAGGTGTGGGAGTATCTCTTATGGTCTGCCTGTGCCTGGCACTATAGTCAGGAGATGGACAAGTGATAACATCTTGGGAAATGGAGGATGAGAGTCCTCTGAGACCACGTGTCTCAGCAAATGCAGAGCTGCTCAGCAGAGAATATGTAGAGCTGTTTGCCCAGCCCGATTCTGAGCATTCCCAGTGACTGCATCTGTTCCCATGAGATTTCTATGTGGATTTTCTCCCCCCCCCAGGTTTGCTGCAGCTCACCTTGACTGGCATTCAAGCTGTGTGACCACATATGGTAGGAGAGGAGCAGTCCCTTAGCGGCACTCTGGGGAAGCCTGAAGACTGGAGCATGACTTGCTTACTGACAGCAAACCAAGAGGATTGCTAGTGTTTACTTACGTGGGTGCTCAGAGAAGCAAATCCTGCTTGATTTGCTCTCCAGTCAGTAAAGGCCATAGAGTTTGCTGCTGGGAGGCAGGCAACCTGCACACAAGCAGGAGGGCTCTGCAGAGGACAGCCTGCCGCTCTCAGAGCCTTTGCTTCTCTGCAGACATTTGGTTTTGTAGCTCTGGATCAAGCCCGGGGAAGGAATGCTGCAGGGTAGTGCTGAGAAACATACTGGCTGCAGGGTAGCTGTATTGTCATTTACTGGTTGGACTGGGATTCCGCTTCTGAGATCTTGCAAAAAAAGAGAAGGTACCTCTGAATTACACTCGTGAATTGCAGTAGAGACCAGACTGGTGAATGTGTGGAGATGGTGTACTGCATCTTTAAGAGTGCCAAAAACATTTCTCATTTGCTTAACTGAATGTGTGGACTCGATAAACCTGCTTTCAGGTTTATTGGTGATGGTACTGTGGTGTGATGCACAAGAATGTGGTCATACAAGAACAGTGCATATCAGGGAGCTCAGAAAGCATGGGTTTAGAAGGAGCGCTTGTGGCTTTTGCTGGGAGCCTGGATTTAGAGTTCCTTAAGTTCCTGGGACCTGATGCAGAAGATACACAAATTTTCCCAAATGGGAACAATGTACCTACTTGGATATACAGTGTCAGAGAATTAATTTCATGTTTTAAAAGTGGTATCTTCTACTGACTGGTTCATAAAGTCTTTCCAGGTAGCTGCAGAATGTCGAAAGCTTGCGTTCTGGGGAAGAGGGTAAAGAAAAGAAAATGGTACTGTCTGCATTCTAACTGAATCTGCCATTTCTTAATGACGCTCAGGTGAAAAAGACTCAGGAACCAAAATGTCAAGAATGGGTCCCTTTCAGGTTATAAATGCCTGAAATTGTAGAGCTCTTCTTTCACCCCTCCTTATGCATTTAGCTGAGTACTGAATGGATGACAGTTTCTGTGAGATATTCCTAACTATTACCATGCTCTGTGGAGACATTGCAGCACTGCTATCAGCTGTTCCTCTGCGGATGTGCTGTGTCAGGGTAATGGCTGCAGCAGGAGCTGCAATCCAGTCTTCTGAAGCTGAGATCTGGCTGGCAGTCCTGTAAATGATTGAAGGCACATGAGTAATCTTACTGAGTTCATTTAAGTCTTAATTCCTAACTGCCACCTCGAATACTGAATTCTTAGGAGGCAGAGCCCAGAGCTACTTGGAAAAGAGGAAAAGTATTTTTCTGACATTCCCAGGCAGACAGCAGTATTTCTGTGCAGGTGAAAATATTGAGAAAGGCTCTATTTAATATTATCCCACCAGGGTATTGCACCTTTCCCTTCATCACACTTCTTCCGCAGTGGCAGCTGCTATGTCTGTGTGTGTGCCAATGGGAGCCCTGCTGGGAGCTGGATGCTTGGAGAGCAGGGGTAGAGCAGGGTTTGGAGATAAGAGCAGGAAGCAATCTCTGATAATCCCTGGAAAATGGTGTTTCAAAGAAAGACAGAAAGACATGTAAATTAACAGCTCTACCTCATCTAGTGTAAACTAGATAAACTAGATAAATAGGGATGTTTACTCTGAGGGTAAAGGCGCCTTAACACATAGCAATCAAATCCATGGATACTAACACCAATGTGTCCGATGGAAAATTGACTTCTAACTGTGGGAGTCATAACTTCAAGCTCTTAAGACTTCTGTAGTTGAACATCCCAGCTAAATTTATGTTTTGCTCCCATTATCCACAGAGAAAGAGACACGCAGAAAGCAGCCACCAGAAAGCACCTAGAAGTGTTCTTCTCTTTTTTTTTTTTTATAAGGGGGGATTTGGAAGTGGGGGAAACAGCGGCTGAGAGAACTGGGATGGGTCAATCTGAAGAAGAGGAGACTCAGGAGAGACCTTACTGCTCTCTACAACTGCCTGAAAGAAGGAAAGGAGGCTGTGGCAAGGTGGTGGTTGGCCTCTGCTCTCACGTAACAGTGATAGGACAACAGGGAATGGCCTTCAGTTGCAGCAGGGGAGGTTCTGATTGAATATTAGGAAAAAAAAACTTCTCTGCAAGAGTGGTCAGTGCTGGAACGGGCTGCCCAGGGTCACTGTCGCTGGAGGTGTTCAAGAAATGTGTAGATGTGGTACTAAGGGATGTGGTTTAGTGGTGAAGTCCTGATAGGTGGATGGTTGGACTGGGTGGTCTTAGAGGTCTTTTCCAACCCTGGTGATTCTGTGATTTCTAAATGGTTAAGGAAAATAAAAACCCTTACTCTAGAATTTCTACTGCCAAGTTTCATCGTGGACTAATTTCTTGCAGCTGAGCTGCAAACCTCTCTGAAAATAAGGATTTACAGTGGAAATGCTGACTAACTGTAGCTGTGCAGTACCACGAATCATGATGCTATAATTATGCCTCGTGATTTACCAGGACCTGGTTTCTGTACTGCTTGTGAGCCTGTGCTGTTTGCTGGTTTGGGGAGCGAGGGTTTTTTTGACTGTGGTCTGCTTCCTTTTGTTCCTATGTTGTTGGCAGATACTTTTTGAAAAGCATTTCTCTGAAGGGAGCCAGGCAGACAGCTATGATTAAGTATGAAATGATTGGGTGAGCTGTTTGTCAAGGTTATAAATAGGATACCACACAAACCCAGCACTAATCTTGCTGAAAGACAGATACTGGCAACATTTCTTAGTCATCTGTTCCTGGCGCTCAGGGGAGAACAACTACACTTCCATTAAGTTTTCAAATAGGAGTTGCCCAAAATAAATTTCTCTGGTAAAATTTGGGATGAGCCACGTTGAGATAAAGCAGGGTGTTGGGACTGCAGTGCCGAGCCTGTTTCACCGCGGTCCCTGTGTTACTGCATGGAGTAGCAGGGGATGATGTGGCTGTTGCAGAAGGCTGCTCACAACATGGCAGTGGGGCCAAAACTGAGCCCTCAGCTCTGAGTAGTCCAGCATGAGCTGTGGGGATAGATGAGGAGCTCCTTGGGGATATCTGCTGTGTCTTGGCAGCTGGAAGGATCAGATGGAGGCACAAAAGGAAGAGCGATGGCACAGGCTTCACCTGTGCAGGGGTGGAAGGCAGCATATTGGATTCCTTCTGCCGCATATCTCTTGCACGCAGCGACCAGAGGCTTCTGCAGGCCCCACACTCATTCTTCTAAGTTCTGCATCAACTGTGTGATTTTTGTCCAGCCAGAAGTCTGCAATTCATGTTCCCACGAGATGACCCTGTAGCTTGCGTTTCCTGTCATGGTGGCTTAAATTGTAGGAAAGGCCTCTGCTGCTTTGCTGCCCGTCAGAACCTTCAGAACACAAAGCAATACCTGGGGGGAAACTGAGCATTTCTGGACCTGACAAAGCTTTGAGTTGCAACATGAAAAAGCCCACAGCAAGCAGAACTGCCACTGCAACCCTGCACCTTCCTACATCCCCACCAACACATAAAGCAAAGATAAACACACCTCTTTTATGACATAAACCTACAGCTGCATAGGAAGGCTCAGATTTTCACAGAGATCTGAAAAGGATGATTCTGAATTTGTGTGGTTCAGACAATTCGTTACACGCACCTTTTAATTAAAAAGACACATATTTATGGAATTCAAGATTGACTGTCATTAAACCTAATTTCTGTAGGTTTTGGGCATAGGCATTTTGTTTTTGCAAATTCATTCAAGCTAAATTAGATTTAGATCTAATAGTTTCATTTGTTTAATAACAATTTAAAGGCAAGTTTTTTTGCACACTAGGGAGTCATTTTCATTCCTACCAGCAGACAGAGTGGTTGGGGTTTTTGATTTGTCCCTTTTCACCAGGTAGATTTGTGCTTTTAGCAGACAACGGTGTGGGCTGGGAGCACCGTGCCCATGGCCGCAGCCTTCCTGCAGGGCACAGCATGCTGCCCACAGGGAGTGGTGAGAGGGAGGCAGCGCTGGGCAGCCTGCCCCAGGTGTGCCATCCTCCTCTGCGGGTGCATCCCATCACTGTGTCCCGTGGAGGTGTCAGGGCTAAGAAACAGGGGTGCATCACAGGAGCTCAGTACTTAGCACGGGTCTGAAACCTGGGGAGATTGTTGCCAGTGTCTTCACACCAGCATCTACTGCTCGTGCAGCTCAGCTGGGGCTAGGGGGATGCGTTCTCTGAATGCTGACTGGCAGGAAAGAGGAATCCAGGTTTTCTTCTTCTTTCCACTGAAATAACAGGGACTGGCCACAAGCACTCCTTAGTCTTTAGCAACATCCCTGAAGCCATGCTGAAGCTCTCCTGCCTCCTTATCCCAAAGTACAGTGTCACCATTTTCCTTCAGCAGCAGGTCTGGAGAACCCTTACTTTTTGGACCAAACCCTTTCTCAAGTTCCTGTCCTGGATTATAAGGCCTGAAAGCTGTTGCTGCTGGGTTTGGGTTTTTTTGGTTACTAGGGAATAAGCCAAAAGCTATCACCTCTTAAAGAACTGCATCTTTAATCTTAGTTTAGTGCCTTTTAGATTGCTCTCCTGGCCTGCTCCCTCCTACAGCAAACTGGGAGAAAAGCTAGCAGAACGTTTTCTGGGAGGAAATTGAAAAACATTGGTTAATGAATTGCTTTGCCTCTTATGTTCTAACGTATCTACGTTGTTACGAATGAAACTGTGTCTGATAAGAGCAATAGGTTTCCAGTTTGATCTTATTTTAGTTCGCAGCGAACTGAGGATAAAAAGACTCTTTGTTCCAAGAAGAAAAAAAAAAAAAATAAAGCAGAACATCTGGCAAGAAGCTGATGTGCTCAGGACTGCTCTGAAAGAGGCTGTCAGTGATGGATTATGACAAACAACTTCAGTTCGTCCCCACAAGCGTTATGTGAAGAGACAGGATAATTCTTTCCTTGTCTGAGATTCCTTTAAAGGGTTTCCTGCTTTTCAGAGAAAGGGAAAGAGTGCAACAGTTGGCTCCCTGTGCATTCCTCCCCGATCCCCACAACTGTTCTGATCTGAACTGAAAGCTTCTTTCAAGACTGATTTATTTGGAGAGTGCTAATTGCAGACCCTGTGGTGGCTCCCCTGCTGAACCTCTGGGGCGGATCAGCTCCCTCCTGCAGCAGGGCTGCTCCTGCCAGCTCCAGAGCTCGGGTGAGGCTCAGGGAGCGCCGGGTTGCGGTGTGCTCCGTCAGTGCAACGATGCGGAGGTCTTCACTTGTGGTACATGGGGATTTGGCCCTAGAGCCAAATTCTTTCATTCCTCTCTCCAACCACCAAAAAAGATATTTTCTGCTGCAAATTATAAGGCCTTTCGTACTTTGTCTTTAAACACAGGCTTGGATCGCTGCACCCTGCACTGATTTGTGCTGCGTGTGCATGGCAGCGAGTTAGAGGGAGAGCCAAGCAACTGTGGCGAGGGGCACATCCAGGCCCTGGATGAGAATCCGGGAGCAGTTTGCTCATTGAGAGCGACACTCCCCAACCCCAAAGGAGCAGTGAGTGGGTAAACTGCCTTCGTGCAGAGCTTTTCAGTAAGAATCAAGTCTGTTGTCAGCGTTTGTGACATTTTCTCTGTTCCCTTCCTTTGGGCAGTTTGCCACAGAAACATGCGCTGATGACATTAGGATTCTCAAACTGTCATTCCTGAAGGCGTTCTTATCTACTCTGTACTTAATATTTTTTTCCAGGACATGAAGGTGGCTCATTCTCCTCTGTTAATTAACTTTTTTTTGCCCATCTTTGCCTGCCTTATAAATTCTTCTGACATCGGGGTCTGGGATTAAACAAATTGATACCACACTTGCAGTGTGTGAGCGTGACACTGAGCTGACAGCTTGGAGTCTGGAGAATTTAAACGCATGAACGGAGCGGATAGGAGGAAATTCCCATCCAGCCTTACCCACACCTCTCCCTGAAAGCCACACTACTGGACCGAGCGCCTGCAAGACAGAGCGGGCCTCCGTCTGCCTTTGCTCTGAGGATGCCAGCTGTGGTATTTCTCAGAAATACCTGCATCTCTTCACTGGATCAGAGCTTCATTGTAATGCAGTTATGGAGCAGTGCTGACCTGGTACAGAGCCAACTCCCCGCAGCAGCCAGATTGAGTTGTCTTATTTGGTTAACAGTGTTTTGATAGTTTATTAAATCTTGGTAGGAGTTGAAAGGTAAAGAGAGGAATGAGCAAATCTTATGGATTATCTGTCTTTGCATTTTCAGTTGCTGGGTGTAATCCTGGCCTGAATGATGGGCTGTGTGAACACGCATTCATGTTTTGCTGTTGTGTTGTCTTAAAGCTGTTTTTATCGCCGATGTTTTCTTTATCTGGCACAAAAGCATGAGTTCATCTCAACTAGCACAGGCTGTGTGATCAGCCATTGGATGGTAAAGCATTATGAAAGTAGTTCATCGTTGTCCACTGCTATTGCTCAGAGCAGGGCGGAACACAGCTCAGTGCCTTTTGATCAAATTTGGAAGGCTTGCTATGTAACACTTCATATTTGGGCCTGCCATGACTCAGCTGACATTACACAAAGTGAAGCCAAACAGACCAATGCTCTTAGCACACACCCAGAAAATAGATCTCCCGTTTTGCCCACAGCTAACTGCACAGCAAGGAAATGGGCTGCATGGCGCTGAGCTGACACCAGCCTTTGCAAAGCAGGAAACTTCCTGAGCTGTGCTCCCCTTAACAGAGCAGTGTGGCTTTCAGTTCAGCCTGAGGATGGCAGCTGCTGTTAGAGCAGTTGCTCCCTTCCACCTTGCAGAGGTGTTGGTAAGAAGCTTGGCAGCTAATGTTTCTCAGCACATCTGGAATGAAAAGTGCATGAGGAGCTCAGAGGATCATCCACAAGGCTGTGTCCTAGTCACATGTTTCTGGGTTCCCCCTTTTCCTCTGTGAGTTACATGTCACGAGACTGGGTTTCAAAGGTACCTACCATGGTAGTGGGTTTCATGGTACCAGTGTGAAAGGCTGTGCTGTCAGTGACTTACCAGCATGCTCTAAGTCAATCTGGGGACCGTATTTTCTTCAAACACACGTGTTTGAAGAGAGGTGAGAACAGGAGCACCTGAAGCAGGACAAGCAGAGAGGCACAAGGAAGGGATTTGCTTTCACTGCACTGCATGTTTGTTGGGTACCCACCAAGGCCTGCAGGAGAGAAGTGAGTTCACCAGGAGTTCTGTGTTCTCTGGCTGCACCAGCCCCAGGGCCGTGCCCTGCCTTCCTCAGGCTGTGTGCAGGAGGGCTCTTTGCAGTGTGGGATTTCAGCAAGCCTAGCTGTTGGCGACCTGACCCCAAGGAACCCCTGAGAATGGGCTTTGGGCTGCAGGTGCTGAGGGCCAGAAAGGAGCAGTAGGGGTCGGTTTGGGTCTAGGAGTGTGAGAGGAGTTTTCTGGAGCAGTTTGGAGAATGGGTGGGATGAGCATTACAAATAAGAGGGAAGACTCATGATGGATTTATCGCAGCCAGGAATAAATTATTTCTCCCAGAATTTATTTTTGTAATAATTTGCATTTAGATACTCTAACACATCCAAATAACCCCCAACCTTCTGCAAAAATTGTGATAAATTCAATCTCCTGCATCATATGAGCGCAATAGAAATAGCACTATTTCCGTGGCTAAGGGGAGCTGAGAGCTCTCGGTATTGCCTTCAGACCCCCAGGCCTGCCATTCTTCCTGCAGGGCAGCCTGCCTGGAGCTGAGCCCCACTGAGTCGGTGGTGTGTGTGGCAGGGCTCTTCCTGGGGGCTCTGGCACAAGGGGTGAAATGATTTGATAGTTGGCACTCTCAAACAGAGTCATGAATTTGATAGCCAAAGCATTCTGCTAACACTGCCAGCTGAGAGGGTGACTGAAGGGCAATCAAAGCCTGTAGCCAGGCAGTGTGATATTTTCTTGTCCTCAGCCTCCTGCCTATTGCTTTCTACTCCACTCCAGGGCTGCTCATTATAAGTGAGGAATTTGGTGGTGTTTTCGTGCATGCTCTGCCCCTTCTCTGTTTCAAGGAGACAGTGAAGTCCATGGGTTACATCCCAGTCTGGTTTGGCAGCCCATTCTTCATGAGACATTTACTGAACCATGCATTTTTGGCTGCTAAAGGTTTGGGCAAACAGGTAGCTCTGCATAGAGGAAGCTGGGCATCCCAAAGTACTTCTTCTTGTACTTAGCCATGTCTTATATGTGGAGCACATAAAGCAGAGCAGAGCTGGTATGAGCTGAGGTATCCAATACAAGCCGGGTGCCTGTGTGCCATGCTGTGTAGCAGTGGGCCATGATTAGAAGGCTGGAGCCATGAGAGAAGTCTGGGTTTTAAGTTACAGGCACTCATGCCCTGACTAAGTTAGTGTGAGTATATGTGGAGTATATCAATTATCTTCAAGATTTCGGCCAGCCTCTGTTTGCTGCCAGTTTGGCATGTTTGTTTGCTTTCTGCAAAGCTTTTCCCAACCTAGGAGCATGTGCTCTGGAGCAAATGGTGAGCAGCATGTCAGCTGCAGACAGCAGGAAATTTCTCTGATGCAGCAGTAGAGAGGAAGAGTGCACTGTGTCTTGCAGATTTACTGCTTGCAGAACATCTCAGCTCTCCATAGATACCTGCAGATAATCTCCAGCCAAGTGAACCCAGAGGTATTTATAGTGCACCGTCAGCAATGACATAATGTTGAGTTAGCAAACAAATGAACTTTGAAATACAGGGAAAACAAAAATACAGTCTAGAGTATGTTTATTTTGAAATCAATTTAAAGAAATGTTGAAATAATAGTAGCGAATCCAGCGTAGGTCAGGTTAAAAAGCGAAGAAAGAGGAGCATTCTAGCAGAGCTGTAAGACTTTTTTGTACACACCAAGTTAGGCATACAAAGACAAATGAGGAAAACTTAGCTTCCCACTGAGATAAAATGCTGTGGTGCTGAGTACCCTACAAATACCTCCTGTAGAAAGCTAATATAAATGTTGCATCAAAAGGAATTAAGGCTGCTCTGAATTTAAGCATTAAAAAAAAATAATTAAAGAAATCTCAGTTTGATTCCGTAAGTTGTGTAAAATTAAGCAGTTTTAGCTACGAGTTTGCCTTTTCCCTTTCTGTCTTTCCCCCCACTTTCTCTGCTCTCCGTTGGCTGCAGGTTGTGTGCTGCTGTTAGCAGAGCGGCGCTGGACCGCTGCCACCGCCAAAACACACCCGGCGCTTCAGGCTGGGGTGGGAGCAGGGAGGACTTTGTCTGCTCATGTCACACTGTAATCATGTCACGCTGCAATTAGCACATATCAACATCTTGCTGCTCCTCTGTGCTGGTGGGCAGCTAAGGTGCAGCACAGAGCCCATTCCCTTGGGCACCTGCCTCCTTCTCCAGGGCTGCAGCCCCCAGCTGTGAGGCCCCAGGCTGCTGGCCTCCTGCTTTCTCCCTTTGTTTCTGGAGCCCGGTGTTGCTCCCCATGGTTCCAGGCTTGGTGGGCACAATTCTGAGTGGGGCTGTGCTCCAAGTGCCCCGTGCTCCTGCTGGACTTCACTGCAGCCTGGAGAAGAGGGGCAGGAAGCCATTGCTGAGGCCGGGTGCAATGTGCTGGCGGCAGGTCAGGAGAAGGGGCTCTCAGGAGGGCCCTTCCCACCGCCTGGCCTTGGCTTACCAAACCTTAAGGGGTTGTTGGTGGCGAGGCTGAGCCTTCCAGCCTTGGTGCTGCCGGCCAGCAGGTCTGGCAGAGCCTGTCACTGACAGGGACATCCTTGGGACGGTAATGGGAGCGTGGGAGAATGTTTGCAGCAGTAAAACAGCAGTGAATAAAATGTTGATTCTCCTCAGAAATACTGTGGAAGCAGAAATCGAGCAGAAGAGACTGGGCAAGAAGATTTTAATTTGCTGTGACGTGAAACAAAGCTGCACCTTGTAAAAAAATTCCAGCTGTCTGGAAGGAAATACACAGAGGAAGGCTTAGCCCAGCAGCACACGCTGCTGGTGTTTGCCTCTTGGTTCCTACGTGAGGCTGCTCGACCATTGTGGAGCTGCAGCAATGGCACTGGGCCTGCAGCCACTGAGACCCGCAGGCAGTGCCGCCCAGCAGTGCGGCTCTGGGCGCACCGTGGGGACTGCTGTCCCCCAGAGCTGGGCAGCGGCAGGTCCTGTTCTGCTCCCATTCCTCTGGAACCTCAGTGTTCCTGAGCAGTCTCGCCTCACCTGCTTGCAGGTCGTTACGGAGCTGTCTGCCAGCAGGGAGCCCAGTGCCAGCCAATGCAAGCTTCTGAATGGCTTCTGCCTCAAATGCATTAGCTACAGAGCTCTCCTGTAAGAATGACTTCCGGGCTGCTAATTATGTGGCATTGACAAGGGGAGGACACATGCCCAATTTTAAAGACCCTTTAACCTGAGGCATACATTTGCTAAGGGCTCTGGGCTGGAAATAACTCAGGACTTCAGTGGGAAACTCTGGGACTGTGCAGATTCAGCTGTTGATGCACATAAGGTAGAACATGATTTTAAGTATTTGTCTAAGCTATGACAGTAGGACAGCAGTCCTGTAAAACTGCCATCAAAATCACTGGCAGTTCCAGTAAATTTTTGTTCTTTGAAATCGGTTTATCTCAATTGAAGTTGTAATGTAAAAAGTTTTTTTATATTCTTTAAAAGCAATAACCGTGATTTTGTTCAAATGAACACTTGTTGCTGGGCAAGGAGAAGTGTGAGGTGTGCTTTCAGGCCGATGTCTCTTTGTTTGCGAGGACTCTCAAGAGCTTCTGCAACTGTTTTCAAAATGTTGCTGAGTCTGCCTGTGCAAATGGTTGCTTCTCCAGAATAAAGAGATTGAGGAGGGTCAGAAGGAACTTCCATTCTGAAGAATATTTCAATTTAATATCCGTGTCATTTTACCTTTCCTGTCCTTCCTTACAGTTTTATAGTTCTTTACAGTTGTTCCTTATATAGTATATTTGTATATGTATATATGTATAGTTCCTTATACCTTTATAAAGGGAATATTCAATCAGTGCTTGTCATAGCAATTCTATTTTGGGGGTGGTTGTGTTTCCTTCTAGAAGATAAGATTTTTCATTGTAAAAAGAAAAAATGGGCAAATTTCAAAGTGTGTGGAGGATAATTAGCCACCCAGATTCCACCGGTTTTCAGCACACCTCTTTATTTTGAAAATTGTCCCTAATCTTATCTGTCTGGTTCTTGAAATCCCTTCTCAAGATGGGGACAGGTCTTGAGGGGTTATTGTGTTTTTTTGGGTTTTGTTTTTTGGCAAAGAAGTTTCACCCAGCTATCCTAAGAGGTGTGTGAAGTTTAATGAGGGCAATTAGTGTGTCATTTCATGAGAGACTTTTGTGTCTTCTGGGCTCTAAGGCAGATGGGGTGGGAGATACTTGCATTTTTTATTTCCTTCCCAGTGCATTTTATTGTCTTCATTTTTCCTTCCATCACAGTTCAGAATGAGAAAACCTCTACCTGCATTCAGACCAACTGCTAAACTAATGTAGGATAACTGCAGTTAGCAAGTAGATGCATAATGCAGGCCAGGTTATCAGGGAGTCGGAATGTTTTTATGCTGAGGTCATCTGGGGTGAAATCCTTCCCTTTCCAGAGCTGGCCACTCAGCTGTGCTTTCTCTCACTTTAGGGGAGCACCTGCGAATCTGTCCACAAGGCTACACCTGCTGCACCAGCGAGATGGAGGAGAACTTTGCAAACAAAAGCCGTAGTGAATTTGAAGCCATGATGAAAGAGGCTGGCCGTTCTGTGCAGACGATCCTAACGGCGCAGTACAGAAGCTTTGACAGTAAGTGAAACTGCTCTGTTCACCTCCTACTGGTTCACCTCTGACTGGGACCTACTCAGGTCCCAGGCACTGCAGTATTCATGTTCGATATGAACTCCTCTGCATCTTGGTCAATAGTTTGTCCAAAGTGTTGACCTTCAATAGCAATTATACCTCAGGCTGTGTTTTTGAAAGAACAAGTCATTTTGAGAACTCTGTTTCAGTGAGGGCATTGCAGGAGGCTGGCAGGCACTTGTGCCATCAAATTGTATCCTTTGGCACAGATGCAGCTTTTACGAGCATAACGTAATCAGGTCTTACCACAACAGCATCACGTTGGAGATACTGATGTAAGACTTGGCATGGGAAGCTGCAGACTACAGTAAAGGTAGCTGGATAGTCCTCAGTAGATGTGGAAGGTCTAAGGAGGCTTGGATTTTCCTTATTTTCTCCATGTAAATTGCAATTAAAGAGTTCAGTTTCTGTTAGATGTTTCTACCTTTAAGTTTTGCACGAACATATGAAAATGGTACATGGGAGCAAAGTACTTAGAGGCCATTGCACTTTAGTAGTGGTATGCAGGCACACTCTCCAAAGCACAGCATCCCCTGTAGTGTTCTAAGCAATGGCAAAGGATGGCTCTCTTACTTTTATTGTTCCCTGAAGAATACTTTTTGTAGTGCACAGAAAGCCTCAAGGCCTTGAAGGCCACTGGAAATAAATGGTTTATTAGCAAAATTGAGATGACCTATGATTCAGAGACTGTATCCATTATCAGATTTTGAAGAAGGTCAGGCATTTAAAATCACGGTCCTCCTAACTTTATCAGCAGTCATCATATGGAGTTACCATGAAAAGAATAGAAGTTGGAGAAAGAAGCTATAATAGCCTGAAAGGTGGAACTGAAAATTTCAAACAGCACATAATAGATCTAAAGAAATAAACCTGACCTTCAGGGAGCTGATAACCAAGATTAAGTGCTTTTGCACTGAATAGAAAGAAAAGGCAGTGCATCTCTGCAAAATGCATTGTAGCTGTGTGGCCAGGGTTGACCATGGCAAAGGCATTCTTTTAAAAGCTGAAAATTAATTGATTTTCACCTGCCTTAAAAAGTGATAGCCAAGATTTTCAAAAGAGCCTTCCAGTGATGGTTGCTCAGGCTGTCAGCTGAATGGGAGCCCCTGCTGAGCACACTTGCCCCTCCAGCCTCTCGCAGAGGTTAATGCAGAAAATCCACCAGCTTCGGCGTCCTCTCCCTTTTCTGCCTCTTGTGAATTTTGGCTGGTTCATCTGGTCTTTATTTTTGCCCCAAATACTCAAAAGAACTGGCTTCTTCTACCGGTGTCATGAAATAGGGTGTAAGTCTTGAGGGTTATGTTATCTAGTGAAAGACACTTAAGTGTGATGCTTTGGTGGATCAATAGTAATAACAGCAGTAAGAATAATGGTATGCAAAAAGAGGCATCTCAGAGAGGGATGCCTATATTGAATCCCAATTAGAGCTGTAAGAGCTTTCCTTATTAATAGTATTTTAGAAAAACAGGCATTAATTCTTGTGGTGCATAGCCAAGTGTGTTGTTCTTGTTTCTGTTGTTTTTTTTTTAAAGCACCAAACAACGTAAGTGTTCAATAAGCAAAGCATTGCTGTAACAGACCATAATGCACAGATCATTAGTGTTTTGCAGTGGAAATAACCTCACTTGAGCCCTCAAGGCCAGGAAGATGTTTCCTGCTCCCATTATACCTTTTTCAGTTTGATTAACTTTGCTTGCAATCAATACAGAGCTTATGATTTATGCAAGACACCATTTCTAAAAAAGCATTCATCATGCTGTGTCTTTGTTTCAAACATGAGTTTACCTATACGTGGTTTTTTGGTTTTTTTTCTTTAGCTTCTGGATAGCTGGTTTAAAATTAAGGTAGTTCTGCTGATGGGTCACAGTATCACAGAAATCACAGTAACTGCTGCTGCAGTAGAAACCGCCTATTTTCTAACTGACGTTAACTTTTTTACTTAACTGAGGCGTTCTGCAGGTAGTGCTGTATAAAGCCGTAGAGGATTTATTTTAATGCTCAGCTCACGAGTTCCAGTCTTTCGAGACTAGAAGTAGACTTTGTAGGCACTGGATGTTAGGTTTTGTTGCATTTTCTTATCAGCAGCTTCTGTGGCCAAGTGATTAAAGCAGAGACCTTTCATTTCCTTTGGTTTTGATTTATTCCTAAATCTGATGATGATGTGATTCTCACAGTGCTTGTGTGTTGTACTCTAGAAAGGGTTTTTCCTTTCCACTTTACCCATGTCTGTGTTTGGCCTTTTAGGAGAGAGTGCAGCCTGTGAGATTACAGAGGTGTCAATGCATGGCTTGTCTTTATGTTTGCAATTTTGTTTGACTACAGAAGGTTGCCAAACCAAACTGACCCCTGGATGGGGATGTCCACCCCTCCTTGTAATATTTGCTTCCTGTAAGTCTTATTATTTATATATTCTTCGCTAGCAGGTGTGGCACACTGAGCTGTAGGCCTGGAGCTATCTCCTTCAGATTCACCAGAGCAGATCCTACTTTTGTAATCTCACTGCTGATCATGGCAATAGTCTCTACTTGCAAATTGCCCTGAAGCTCCAGCTAACAAAATATCAAGTCTACAGCAGTACGCTTCTGAAGTAGTGTTCTCTGTACTGGTATTCAACACTTGGCTTCAGAAGATAATTCGTCCTGCAGGTGGGGATCTGCAAAGCTCCAGGTTAGCAGCAGGCCTCTTTTCAGAGCTTTATTTTTGTTGCACAATTATCATCTCTAGTTTTGGCTGCTTTTGCGACCGCCACTTTGTGTCTGAGAGTGAAGTCTCCTTTATCTCATACAAAGTTCTTTTAGGAAATTGTACACATGAAATGCAAATGATAGGTATAGATGTGCATGTAAAACAGATCTGTGCTTTGACTGCTCTCCCTCTGTAGCAGAGGACACATGCTTGCTGGGATGCCCTTCCCCCAGGATCTGCCAGAGCTAAATTTAAAGTTGAACAGCCTACAGTTTTGCTTTACTTTGGTTAGCAGGATCTGGGGCATCCAATTTGAGCTCTGCGTAGTCATTGGCTTGCTGTTAACCTTTTAGTTGAAAGCACTGCTTTGCTCTACAGCCAATTGTTTTTAATTGAATAAGAAAAAAGAAAAGAAAAAAAACACATATCCGAAGTGTTGAAGGCATATGCTTTCTGTGAGCAAGGGCTAGGGCAAACATGGAGATCTGAGCAGGGCAATTCATTGGCAAGGTGCACGGCTGCTCTGTTGGTGCTGATGTCCTGGGGCTCAGCAGGGGGCTGCAGTTGGGCTTGGGGCAGAGCCTGGGAAATGTTTCATAGCCCTGTCGGTCTCGATATTGGAAACTTTCATCATGTGATATTATAAAGCATGTTACTTGGGCAAGCAGCTTTGCTCTGGCAGGGATTTCAGGAGGTGCATCGGGCCCCCTCTGCTGGCTGCAGAGACAGAGCTCACCTCTGCGGTGCCATCACATCTTGTGCCCAGAGTGAGTTACAGACATCGACAGAGAGGGCCTGGGGGAACCTCCGTAGGAAAATGAGCTTTTTCCTGTGACACAGGAGCTGCAGGCCGCAGGAAGCAGGGCTGTTTCTCTGCCCCCTGTGAAGGCTCTCTTGTTGGAATGCAGTCCTTGCCTGTCTCTGTCCTCTCCATTTTTCCCCACTTCAGTCACTTTTTAATTACGTTGTGATACTGTGCCAATCTTTTCTTCCTCCTCGTTTTGGTGCGCGCAGCACTCCCTGTGTGACTGCTGACCTTTAGCTGCGAGCCAGGAAATCTCGCCTTTCGGAGTTGCTTCCTATTTTTAGGAAATATCAACAAGCTGAACCAAAAATCCCTGGTTTTCTTCTGCACTGCGCAGTCTAAAAGCTGTTTGTCATAAATTCTGGGATTATTAAGCTGAACTGATCAGTCACAAATTAAAATGTATGAATTTTATACGCAGGTGCCCATTGGAAAGCTGATATCACATAGAAACTTCCATCATTTTGAAGGTTGGTAACTGGAAATCACCTATATTGAAGCGCAGGCTGTGCAGCTAATTAATATGGTTTGAGAGTTACTTTTTGATGGTTACATTCTTCCTCTGAAAATAAATCATTGTATTAAATGTGACACGGTGGGGAACATCCTAGAGGCTGTTATGTGCTGGTGGCTAAAATCCTAGAGATTTCTGAAGGCCTGAATTTTTTAAAATTCAGTTAAATATGTCTTTGACAGAGTTTGTAAGGTACATTTCTTTCTCAGTGCTGGGAATGCTTGAGGGCAGTGGCCGGGAGGCTGTGCAGCGGACTCCTGCTGCTGGCTGCTAAAGCGGCACTGCAGAATCCAGGCCGGAATCTGAACGTGAGGGGATGTTTTACTCATTTGATGAGAACCAAACCTTGCCAGCCCAAAATTGTAAAGGCATCCAGATTTGATGGCTCGCACACCAAAGGATCCAAGAGATGCAGGTCTGCTCTGTGCAGGAAATGACAATCAATCGAAGCAGTGCACAGCTGGGCCACAGGGACCCACAGTGCTTGCATCAGGTAACTCCAGGGAGTGTTTTCTGCACCTCCATCACTGCCTGGCTTGGCAGCCCAAAGGAATCACCCAAAGGAGCCACCCATGTCCCCCTCACCCCTGATAGCAGCACCAGCTGCTCCCTGGAACCACAACTGTGACTCCATTTCTTTTGACCTGTAAGCCCCTAATTAGCCAGATTGCTCTTTTTGGAAGAGCCCTAATTGCTCTTTTTGTGGTATTTTCCCCGTGCCATGGCCTTGCCTTTGTGGTTTCTGTGTGCGGGCTCAGCTGTGCAGGACAGCCAGTGCCCACATCCCCAGCAGACAAGAGGTGGCTGGGCATCCCCATGGGCAGCAGCTCAGCAATATTTGCTGACATGCCAGCAGTCATTCCAAACACTGGCCTTGTATCAGCCTGCTGTCATCTTCATGGCTGAACATCTGAGCCAGCAGCCAGTCCTCACCTCTGTTTTGTATGTACTCACCACCGAATTTTGCTGACACCTGGGGTGCAGGGTTTGCTAAAGCTGCCCAGCTCAGAGCACCAGTAGCTGTTCTGTTCCCACTGCTGTGCGGTGCTTGGGCAACATCAGTCTGCAGAAGCTCAGTTCTCCCCAGCTTTCCCTGAAGAATTTACTGAAAGTACTTGGAAAAGGAGCTACACAAGGTGATCCCTTTGGCTCCCTTGAACTTCCTGGCCTCGGGGCTTGTTTGAGGAGGAGGTAGAAAGTGAGGAGAATATTCCTTGACCTGGAAATAAAAAAGTGGGGTCCCTAGGTGGGTCCAGGATGGAGGAATGGATAGAGAGGGTTCCCTTGGCTACCTCCCTAGGAGGAAGGCAGCAGGTGCCCACGTTTACCTCCTCCTTTGTTTCCATCAAGGAGCCACCTTAAGAAAGCCCTAGCACAAGGCAGGTGGTAGTCCTGCCCTCATGCCCACAGAAGGAAGATGCTTTCATGTGTGGTGCTGAGCCTCCCATTGGGTATTTATGGTTTGCTGGAATGGGGCGCGGTGTCTATGGAGGCACATTCCTGGGCTGGCTGAGATTAATCCTGACAGCTCGGTGCCTTGGGGAGGCAAACACTTAGGCTCACCTGTAGCAGCTCCAGCACCTGGGCTTTTCTCTCCCCTTACAGCCACTTCACATCTAATCTGCAAGGCTCCGTTGTGTGCTGCAGGGCATATTGCAAAGTACGTGCAGCACTTTGCTTAACAGATGGCACAGTATTCTTTAAGAAAGGATAAGAACAACACGAGCCAGTGGTGCTGGCTGGGACAGGAGCGCAGCACTGGGCTGCCTGCTGCAGCGAGGACGTGCACACCACAAAGCGAAGAGCTGTTTTCGTCCCTGCGTGAGTCGGAGAGTAGAAAAGGTAGATCAGGCATCTCAGTTTCAACAGCTGTCACCGTATTTTGTCACACACCAGAGAACGCTGCTGCTGCACTGAAAACAGGGAAAGGCACATCCCTGGGGGGACATGAAAGAAAGCACCTGCTCTTCCAGGATACAGGATGACACAGATGTATTTTGTGAGAAATTAGCAATGACCAGGTAGAATTCCAGAAAAATCATTGGTGGATTTTATTTTACCGTTGATGAATCAATGCACAAATCTCTCTGAAAACCTCTGATTTCACCCAGTGAGCAGTCAGTCAGCCAAGCATTTATGGCAGGTGCTGGCTGAGGCCCTTACAATCAGGCAGTGTCCTACATGGGCTGGGGGTGACCGGGGGGGAGGTGGGTGCTGAGGGTGATTCCCCACAGCTTGGCGTGATGCACTTCTCTGTTGCTGGTACTATGGGAGCACCGAGGGCTGCAGAGGCAAGGTACTGTCCCAGCTCACATCAGCACACACAATAAGCTTGAAACTACAATACTGAAATATGTGGCATGTCCTGACAACAGGAGGTTGTGCTATTTTGAGTGCTTCAAGATATCTGTTCTCATCTGAGTTGGTAGAAGTACTTTGTTCTCTCTTAACCAGAAATGCTTGGAGCAAATTGTTGATTCTGCTTTACTCTAGTTACTGACACATGGATACAGCCAAGAAGCTTCTTGTTTCTGTAAGGATCAACACGAGGGCCAATAACTTTGCTTAAAGAAAAATCAAATTTAGGTGAGTGGACTGTGGAGAATGTGCATCATGCAATAGGTTTGCACCAGAGATGGGAACAGAGCCTGAGCCCCATGACTTCTGGTGAGGTTCTGGAGTACCAGCAGCCCTTCCAGTGTATTAAATGCCGTTATCCTCTTCTTGTAAGAGAGCAAAACACAGCTAGTCATCCCACCTCTTCCAGGGGTTCCTCATATGTCCGTGCATTTGTTCTCAGCACCTTCCCTCTAAGAAGAAACAAGCACTGTGCAACGCCCCTTCCGAAATGGAGGCAGTGATCAAAACCCTGCAGGAAGTCTGCAGCCAACCTGTACAAATGGGTGCAAGGATGTAACAGAGATTTTTGGCACATGGCATGCTGTGTGATTAGAGGTGCTCAGCTGACTTTTAGAGATCACCATGGCTAAGAGCAGTACTAGTGGGAGCTTCAGTGTGCTCTTTGCCTATGGAAACTGGGCTGAGAACTGATTAATATGTAGGGGGAGTCGGAGGTAATCCCATCTTGGGGTAAAAAGAGACTAGATGCCTTCACAGACAAGCATTCCACGTCTACATCTGCCATGGCTGCTTGCAAATGCTTCCCTTCTCCCCTCTTTTCTGTTCTTACTTAATTTCCTCCCTTCAGTCCGGCAGTCTCTCAGCTTGCAAAGCACGGTTTGCGTGCTCTGACGGGTGCTGAGCTTTTTTCCAGTGCCTCAATTCCCTTCCAGGCTGTGCCAGAGCATTTTGATTCCATTTCTTGTGTTTCCCGAAATTAGCCAGGTTAATAGGAAAAAGAAATAAGGATTCTTTTTCTTCCTCAGAAGCACATTTTTATCAATTACCTCACTTTGTTTTCTCACGTAGCTCTGGAAATGTTGGCTCTGCTTGCCGTATCTACATCTCCAAGAGGGATGCACACATTTTGGCATTGATTGCTACACCTGCTGCTTAAAACAACAGCTATAATCTCTTTCCCTGGATCAGCCTCTAAGAGCTGCCAGACAATACACTGAAACAAAATTAATAGGGAAAATGATCATAAAGAGAGCATGAAATTTGCTTGGATTTTCATTTTTATGCAAAGATAAGGGCTGTATTCTACAGAGGTGTTGCTGGAGCTGAATATGATAGTATACTTGTATGCTGAGAGGTAAACAGCTTGTTCACTTGGCTTGAGAGTGCCACGAGTTTCTAGTTATATGTGGATGCTGCATAGCAATCTCCAGCTGTTTTTAAGCATAAATGAAGCTCTGAATGAAGGGGAAGTTGGATATAGAGCTGAACAGTTTTGTTCTGAATATGGGGGCTTTGACTTTCTGCTTTTCATTCCTGGTGATGTTTTGCAAGTAATGCATAAGTAGGCAATATGGGGAGACCACCTCTGCTCTTCAGTGCAGGCACCCCCAGCTTCCTCCTCGCCTGGAGCTGGCTGTGGTCAGCAGCTCAGCTGGCTGACCTGGGCTCCAGGAGCCACGCTTGGGGTGGGCACAGGGTCAGGGTTCTGCTGCTAACACTCCGGGGTAACTGAGCAGCTTCCTGCAACCCCAGCAGTGGAGCCATGTGCTCGTGAAATGCAACCTCTGATTTAATACTGCTAAAAATGAACCAAAGTCCTCGAGGGCTAACAGATGCCAATAGAAGTATCGTAGGGCAGCATGCGGGCTTGGGGGCGGCAGGCTGTGGGCACTGGCTGCCCCGTCCCACCACATGCTGCCTGTGCCAGCCGGGGACCACGAGCTCCCAGCTGGTGATCACTGCCAGCAACACTCCCCACATCAAGACGGGCTGGCAGGGGGCAGAGGCAGGAACTGCCAGCTTGGGTGGGGCTGTTGTGGGTCAGGAGTAATGCATTTCCACATGTGCACGTGTCCCCATGCTGCCTGTCCTCCCTGCATGGAAATTCCCAAGAAAAACACATGGCGATGCACATTTGCTTGCTTTGTGCTGCACGGGTGACATCTGAGAGCAGAAGCCTCCTGTTTGTCCTGGTTTGCTGTAGATCCCTGTTTGCACAGTCCATCACAAAAACTCTGTAAGATGAAAGACTGAACAGATTTCTTGTGCAGCCTCAGCTCACACCTCCCGCTCTGGCACCGCTGTGCAGCGATGCCTCCTCTTTAATGATGTGATCTGAGGCTCTTCTTTTCCCAGTCCCCTGGCCTCTTGCAGGGCATATGATAGATGGTGCCTGCTGAATCATCAGCAGTTGTTTTGTAGCACGCTGCATTATTTACTGTACAGCAGCCAAATCCTGCACTCAGTACATAATTATTAATTTCCTCGACGGCTAATTAAAGATTGTATCACAATGCACACACATCAGGGAGCTGAATTAAGGGTACGGGAGCAACCCAGATATTCTCATTCCCCCACATATCTCCATCACAGAGGCTCTGCCTTGTGGTATGGAGGCAGCACAAGGCAGTGCCTGCAGCTGTGGGGTGAGCAGAGCACAGGCAGCCAGTGGGCCATCCTGCAGAGCACCATCCTTGGCTTTTTCTCAGCCTCAGGATGATTAAGAGGTTTTGCAGTGTTCTTCCCCCCAAAATTCAGCCTTCAACAGATCTCCCAGGTGGAAGATTGGTGCAGAACGTGCGTGGGACGTTTGCTGTAGCTGTGTACTTACAGGTACATTGCAGTCTGCTTGTCGGAAATTTGCATCAGGTGGGATGAGTTAAGTGGAATCTTTGATCTCTTTATTTGATCACCCCTTTATTGTTGTTGTCTCAAAGAGAGAAAATGACATATTTATAGAGGAAAAGCTTTGGAGGAGGCTGATGTTTATACTGTGTGTTCCTTTGGTGTTTGGCAGAGTGCTCGAGAGTTTCCAGCACTATCATAATGCTTACAACAAATGTGCCTTGCTGGTGGGATTGTATTCTTGCACTTGAGATGTCACAGGCGAACTGATACAGACTCAAACCACTATCCCCCCAAAATAGCTTTTCTTCATAGTTCTCTTTAAACTGGATAAGTGTTTCTGCTGGAGAACTGAGAAGTGCTTTTTTGTGTTTTTAAAGTTAATGCTCAGAAATTCTTCAGCTGATCAGCAGAGGTCCTGTGTATGAGGGCTCTTTCATTACCAAGAGTTTAAGTGAGCTGTAAATATAGGTTACGTGCTTGTGCACGCTCAGAGTACCATGAAATATGATTAAAAGATTCTGGGCACTGCAAGCATAGGAGCAACATAGGAAGTAAACATTTGACCTTTCTTACCTTTGCTCGGCAGTAAGCAGTTGTTCTCTATGCTTAATGCCTGCATTACTTACTGCTCTGGCTTAAACACAAGAGAAAAGCACCTACTGGGTATGCTGGAAAAGCACTCACAATTCAGTACTTCTACTGTCAGGACTTTTTTTCTTCTCTAGGAGGTGAATGGAAAATTCCAAGCTAGAATCTAAGAGCTACCTTTAGTTACATAGGACAGTATCATTATGAACAGGAGAGAGATTTGGAGTCTACTGTTATTTCCATTTTCTGACAACAAAACAAAACAAAATGCTAATGCAGAAATGTTGTGTCTGGAGCATTTCTGGTTTATTTCTGGCCGGGGAAAATACTTCGCATGTATCACAGCACCGGGAGTCAACCTGACAAGGTATCAATCCTTGTAATCCAAGCCCATCACTACTGAGCTCAAAGCATGCCCGTAGGGCTCACAGTGCTCTCGTTGCTCTGACCACTACTGTAAGGCTTTCCCTGGCCCTTTCCTGCCCAGTTCTTGCCTGCAGAGCAGTGGCACTTCGGGACACGTGTGCTGGGCTGTTGGTGGGAGAGGTTCCCCAGCACCTCTGAAGGCATGGCGTGAGCAGCAGGCCCCGTGCCTGGGATAAACCTGCCGCTTTAGGAGCGTGCCCAGGGGAGCAGAGCCAGCCCGAGGACGTACCTCATCCAGCCCACCAATGAGGGACCAGTTCCAGCTGACATGTGGCAGTGGGAATCGGTGTCTGTCACTCCAGAGGTAAGCGCTGCCTGCAGTATGCAGAACTCAGCATCCCAAGTAGAGGCTGTGCCTCCCAACAAATTGGCTGGGCCTCCCAACAGCTCTGCGTGTTCCTAAGTGAGCGGGCGTGCTGCTGGGCCCTTCCTACAGAGGGCAAAGCCTCTCTGCTGGGACGTCAGCGTGGTACGTTGCAGGGATTTGGTACCCAGCCTTCTGAAATAGCTGGAGGGGTGCTCCCTTGGCTGCTGGAGTGGGCACAGCGTGGGAAAGGGGAAAACCACCTTGAGACTTGTGGTAAAGAAGCTGGAAAGGCAGAGTGTTAACAGGCAGAGCCTCCTGGGCATCAGGGTTGGGAATTTTGCTGCTTTGCAGGCTTCTCATTCACAGATTGTGCAAGGTTACTGCGCTTTGAAGATGGGGGTTAGTTTAACACCAGGAGAATGTATAAACAGCCCATAGCCAATCACACTTGCACATGTTCAATTCCAGCTCTTTAGAGGCAAGATCCTGGGCATCAGGGGGAAGACATTGGCAGCCAGCAGTCCACATGGTAAGCAGCATGGGCATCCATGGGACCAGATTATGTAGGCAGAGAGAGCAAAGAGATATTTCTTACAAACATAAAGGCAATTTTAGAAGAGTGATATCCAGAACTCCCCAAGCATAGTTCAGATTTGGTCTGTTTCCATTAAAAAAAAAAAAAAAAAAAAGCAATGATTACTTTTCTTTAAAAGGACAAAAGGGTTTGGAGTCTGTGCTGCCACAGAACTTGCAGGTCTCTACAACGCAGTGCATTTTGAAAGGACAGGCATTCCTGATAGCAGAGCTATCCGCGCAGACCACATGGCTGAGTGCCGGGTCGCAGTGTGCCGGCGGAGCTGTCGTTGCTGTAATTGGCTGTCTGATGTTTGTGTGTTCTGCACCAAAAGCTTTCCGAGCCACCCAGGAGGCCAGCAACCACCAACAGCACGTTTCAATCTTTTCAGTCTCCCCTGCAGTCAAAATGCTGCAGTAAATCTTTCTAATTATTTCACTCAAGTTTTGTATATAAACCCAGACATTTATCTCTAGAGCTGCAGATTTGGGTATTTCATAGCAGCATTAAACTGGAAATCGAGTACATTTTCTTCTTACTTTCAGAGATTTGCAATGAAATGAAACAATCTGGAAGCTAAAATCAAATGCTGGAAGTTCTTTTTCTACTGATAATAGGAATTCACTGGGTCAAGCTCACCTGATAAAATACCTCAATTTCAGATTGCTGCTTACAGGCAACTCAGGGGGAAGCAGTTGCTCTTTGAACTCTGAATTTTGTTTTAAGAACAAAACTACTTTGCAACACTGTAAATTAGCAAAACTAATATTTAAGGAACAAATAATGATTTCTTCTGTACAGTAATTGCAGATCTGACATGCAGGAGCCATGCTCATGTTCCAAGGGCCCCTCGTTGCAGACATACCAGCAAGGTGATGTTGCAAAGTGGACAGTGCAAGGTCAGACAAACTGTGTGATCCCACACAGGCAGCTTCATCCCTCACATCCCCAGCATGAAAACACGATGCTGAATTTGGACACCAGATGTAAGCCTCCTGTTTTTAACATCAATAACTGGAGTACCTCCAGTCACTACAAAAATTCACCTAACAGGATCAAGACGCATTTCACATATGCAATAAATAATAAAATATTAATCTGAATCTGAAAATAGATTTTTTTTTTCCTCAGCTCCTGCTTTAGGGAAGCTAAGTGGTCAATTCCCAGACAAAATGATGTGGCTTTTAAGTGACGAGCTTCAAAGACCGTCTGGTTTTAAGATGTTGAAAAGACATTGAAAATGCTCGGGTAGTTAGCTTTGGATGATATAATACTTGGCTTAATTTAAATCCTGTAAAGACCAAACTAATGCATATATCCTAAGAGGTAATTGCTTTGAGGAAGTGGAAAGTACCATCTCTTCTTCATCCAAAGTGCGTCCCTGGGCTAATAGGGTGGAATACCATTTTGGGGTTACCCTGGACTCTTCAGTGGCCTTGCAGGAAAAGCTCTCCTCTCACCCTGGGTGCAGGAGGAGCATCCTGGCTGCACAGTGCGGGCTGCTGGTGCCAGGTGTCAGCAGCTGCTCTGCCTGCGGCGAGCTGCCTGGCTCACAGGCAGGGTTGGAAGAGTGAGCTGTTGTTTCTTAGGCAAGTGGTGTACTGCTACCTCACAGCAGGCTGGCTCTGTTTGCTTTTGGGAAGCTTGGTGTTCCAAACAGAAGTTGCTGCTTGTAGGCAGTGCTCAGACAGATGCCAAGCGCAGACGACTGCAGCCCGCTGCTCCTGGTGCTCCATGAGCAGAAGGCTGGCACGTGGACACGTCTGTTTCCTCAGGGTTGGGCAGAGAGCTGGGAGAGCCCCAAGGAGGATGGAATTTTCCCTCCCATGGCGGACGGGCTGTGTGGGTGTGGGCACTGTGTGTGGTACAGCACGGCTGCCCAGCCCCAGCCAGGTGCTCAGTGAGGTGCAGAGGGTAGAAGTCTATCTGCTGCTCTGTAGGAAAAGCAATCAGGAGCATGGAGATTTGGTAGATTCATTTGCAGAGTCTTCTAAGAGTAAACGGAGCTGAAGCAGAGCATGCCGAAGGACTTGTATCCTGGAGCTGCAGCTGAAAGCTGCTGACGGAGCTGTGCAGACAGAAGTGAATGAAAACGTGATTTTTAACTTATCTCATTTCCTCACCCTTGAGCAGCATGGGACTAAATCAAAAGGGAAAAGGTGGTCCAGAAATGAGCCCCCAAGCCACAGCCGTGGGACTCTCAGGACTGCTTCCCTGCTTCATTGAAGATGTCCTTTGTGATTTTAGGGACACAGTGCAGGCTCAGTGCCAGAAAAGTCATGGGGCAGCTAATCCCATTTATCTCACTGGCAGGTCCCTAAATATCCCTGATGTTCTGAGCCCAAGACTGTAATAGGACTTTCCCAGCTCCCACAGGCATTATGAAGACAGATAGACTAAAAAAGAGCGCACATCCGTTAGGAACAACAGCTATATAAGAACCTCAGGTGCTCTTTATTATGCACGGAAGAAGTCAGATGGAGGAGGGATAACATTATGTGTTAAAAATAGAGATTAGCTCTGTTATAAAGGGGCCACTGAGAATTAAGCAACAGCCAGGAGAAATCGCATAGAGGCGTTGCTGTAGACATGCCTCTGCCTCTGCTTCATTTTTCTTGTCTCTCATTTCTCTGTATTCCAAAATGAAGTGACTGTTTCCTTGCAGAAGGCTGTGAACCCAGAAATCAGGCTAACAACCTGCCTGTACATAATGAGGGAGAAGCTGAAGTACATCATCATTGCCCTGAGAGGTAATTTCCAGAGCTAAATGGTCCCACATTTGTAAATGTTCATCCTTCGGAGCCGTTCATTTACTGCACTGTCTGTCATTGCCTGGGTCACTGGAACGCACAGAAAGATCAGCTCAGTGCTTCTCTGCCTCATGTCAGAGCCGTGTAGCACAGCTCATGTGCTCAGCAGCATCCCCGTTCGGAGCTCTGCAGCCTGCCAGAACCATGTGCACCAAGGGATGCTCAGGGTGGCCCAAGGCAGGCACAGTAATTGCAATTAAAAGGCATTTCCTAAGCTTTGAAGTGCTGGCAGTGATGGTATTTGTAAATGGATTTCACTCGACTCAGGCATGCTGGGAAGATGAAACTGAAAGTCTCTAGGAAGTAAAGCTTTCTGTATTCTTTACATTCTAAGGATGTTTTGGGTTAAGAGCTGTCAAATGCCTGTGCTAGGAAGGTAACCATGTGCAGTCAGGTCTCTTTACGCACCAGTGCTTCATGTGGCATTTTTCTGTCTTGTTTCCATATACTCTGAGAAATAATACAATGAAGGAGATGATGAATTCAGCTTTAATTCTGGAAACAACATTGGGGTGATCTTAATATTTTCATTTGCATTCACATTTTTTAGCTGTTCAAACTGCAGTAAATTATATGCAGTTCTATCACACTGTAGCCTTATAAAGTGGAATTGTATGCAAAGATTTGCAAAGCACTCACAGCACAAGCTATATAGACTTTTTTTTTTTTTTAATAGATGCAGAAATCAAGCCACAGTGAAAGTGTCAAAAAATAGTCCTTGAAATATTTCCACTTCCAGGTTGGAAAGTAATAATGGTTCTACCACTGCTAAGCTCAAGCCTGGCAAATATTTTTCTGTCATTAAAATAAGCATTTCCCAATGCTATTTCCTTCCTGTCACACTGAGTATTGGGCTATAATTCTCCCCACTGCTTCTGTGAGCAGGTGGAGGGGTCTAGACAGGCTGTGGTTTGGAAGGAGGACTCTTAGCCGTGTCCCACAGTTGTATAGGTTTGCTGTGTGGAGCTCAGCGGGTGTGTGGTGGTGCTGTCTCCTTTGCTGTTGGTTTGAGGTTATATATCCTGCTCGTTGCTTTTGCAAATAGTCCATTGGAGCCACTGGGAGTAGTTGTGCACTTAAGGCAAACAAAGTTTGCTCTTCATATAACAAAATAGCAAGTTTACAGGTTTGAATTGATGACTCAAGTGGATGACCAATGGATGGAGTGGATGGTACCAAGAAGTACCTACAACAATTAGTTGCTCACAGATTAGAAATGCCATGCCCTCCAACCCTCATTGTAATCCCGTCTATTTTTCACATATTTTAGGAGAGATATTGCTTAGTTTACATTAGCATGAATGATGAGTGCTAATCTGAGATGACAGAGCAATTTAAAACTGGCTGTAAATTGCTGAGGTAATATGTAAAATGTGAAATGTCTCATTTTTTAGGAGAGGTAAGACAAAGAGCTTAACTGCACCTTTCTTCAGGCTGGTTTTTGCCAAGCAGGGCTGCTGGGGCTTTGGAGCCCATGCTCTCTTCATACTGGCTCCAGTTCAGATTGAAGTCAAGGCCCAGACCTCGCTTTCTTCCCAATAGCTTGACCGGGTGCGTATGTGTCAGCAGAACTCAAACCAAAAATGTTAATGAGGACTTTACTCCTTCTTTTCCTGGAGCAGGTAAGGCAGCTGGGCAGTCCCAGGAAAATCTGGTCTCTTAGGCAAGGCAGCTGCCTCTGTCTTCAGGAAGGGGATGGACAGCTGTCCCTTCCCTGAAAACACAGGCGGCACTGGGGCACAGCTGGCATGGTTCCGATTTTCAGGTGGTTGTGCAACTTTTGTTCCAGGCTCTGCTAAATGATCTTGGCCAGAAATATTTGACCAGATGGCATTAGAGCTGCTTTCCCTGTAAGATTACGAAGTGCAACTATTTACAATCGCAGCAGCTGGAAGCTGATAAAGTACTGGTGCAACTGGCCACTGCCTTTCCAAGCTCATTTTCTTGACGCACTGGGAGTTCTTAGGCTTCTCATGATCGCATCTTCAACCTAAATATGTCATTGTTTATTGGTTACGTGGTTTAGCTGCGAAATGAGTGTGATGCTGCATCCTCAGCTCTTAGTCTTCCTCATGCTGTCTGTCATTCCCTGTCCTTCATACTCTGCGTTTCCAGTAGCATACCAAATGGCACTGAGCTTTTCTACAGGAGATGACACAATTAGTTTGTCTTAGGGGCTTCATGGCAGCGATATGCAATGTCTGAAAATATCTGCCTCTGCTGGAATCCTTTGAAGTGGAAATGAAAAATACATTATTTACTGGCCCACTAACCCTAGTTAAGCACAGAGCACACCAAGTCTTAAAGGGGTTCTAGAGGACCAGAAATTGGTTTCTCATTAAGCATTCCAAAGAACACTTTGCAGATATATATTAAAAGACATCCCTTATCTCTGTACACATTTGTTTACTGCTGGTGATATTCTCTGCACCATAACTCTGCTTGCACTGTGCAGCTGGGCATAAATCTCATTTTTAGGAGCCCTGATCATGTTAGGTTTCTTGACTTCCTAAGATAACAGAAAATGGGATTACTCGGGATAGTCCAAGGGCACATGCAGTGTAAGAGCGTTGAGAAGAGTATCAGAGGGTTTGTTAGTGCAGGCTGACCTAATGACTGAAGCCAGCTCCTTATTTTGTTGCAAAGGTGACCTGAATTGAAAACCAGTTGCAGTTGCACTTGCGAAAATGTCCATTTGAAATCCAAAGCAAGGTACGAGGATCGTGATGGGAGTCATTATCAAGTTGGCCAGCATTCAGGAGAAGGTCCAGCCCTGGCACATGGTGAGCTGGCCAGGATCTCCCCTTGAGGAGACATCACACCTGCTAATGAGAGTAGAAGGGTAGCTGGGGGAAGCTGATCAGAATGCGGAGGAGGTGAGTGAGAGAAGACAGCAGAGGTGATAGAGCAGAGCCCAGAGAGCAGAGGAGGTGGTGGTGAAGAAGGCTGGTCATGGGCAAAGCTGGGAAACGGGCAGGAGAGAAGGGAGCCCCTGGGTCAGTCACCGCTGAGTAGGTGCGGCAGTTTGTGTCCCTGCAGCATTACTACAGTTGTGGTTGTTGCTGATGTTAGGGCATGCCTCTTTAGAGGACCTCTTTAGAGGTCCTGGCCCCATCCTCACCCCTGCGGCTCATCCCCTACAGCCAGCCTAGCCCTGTGCATGACCTAAGGCAGAGCTGGGCAGAGGGGAGAAGAAAAGCAAGCTTTAAATTCGCAAGCAGTGATTAATTCTAGCTGTGTTTGAACTGATTATGGAAGGAAGAAGGAATCAAAGCTGGGATTAGAGGCTTAGAAAGCCTGAGTGCATACTTGAGCAGCTACTGTTCTCTTACAGCCCTGCTGCACGTGGGTGTTGCTGTGGGTACTGTGCCGCTCTCCCAGGGCACCTGCAGCAGTCCCAATGGCTGCGCCAAAAGAAAAGAGCATCTTGGTTGTTGCTAGCTTTTTCATCCTCTTCTCCCATGACCCACTGGAGACAGACTTGCTTATTTCCTAATAAGCTACTGTATTATATTTTGTTACACTCACTGTGTTTGGATGTGAGGGACTGTGATTTTGTGTGCAGGTGAAATTTCAGGCATCCAGAAGAGTTCGTTGAGGAGATAATAGTCAGTGGCTGCACCCGTAGCTCATTGGCGTGCTCTATCTCTGCATTAGCTCTTAACACTTCACGTTTGGAGGTGGTCCCTTCAAGGCAAGATGTGATAGCATATAGAGGTTCCTGGGCTTTGCTTGCTTCCTGCCCTCATTTTATGAAAATCAATCGTGGTCACATTTGATCTTTTCTGTTTGAAAGTGGCTCTTTATCAAAAAAAGTATTAGCAGAACTTATTAGAAGACATTTGCTTTAACAGGTACATGCCAACTAACTTTGTGTGCATGTATTGTTACATTTTGAAGAACGTTAGCAGTCAGTCCTTTCTGAGATGCATAAGATTTCTCCAAAGTTGGCCTGAAAACTTTAAAACGTTGCTTAAATAGGATTGAGAATCTTGGAAATAAGATCTGTTGTAAGCTTTGCATTGTTGCATCTCATACCCTTGCATGTCTGTTTGTCAAGCAGCATTTCATAATCTGCAGTAAGCCCTGAAGGGTACTTAGTTGTTGTGGTTTGACTTAATATGATCTAAAAATGGCTAGTAATAAATCCAATCATTTCCATGTAAAGGAAATGGAAGATTGGACTGGGAGAGCTCTTACACCTCACTCGGGGAATGAGCCAATAAATCCAATATATTTGTTCAGTCCTGAAATACCCAACTTAATTTGGTGCTTGGGGGGGAATTAAAAAAACCAAACCTATTTATGCCATGCAGTATGTCAGTAACAGGAGCCAGGTGTCAGGCTGCACTGCTGAGAAACAGGGTTTGGCATGATGAGTTCTGTACCAGGGACAGGGCAAGCTGAAGGGAAAGCAGGGCCGTCTCCCAAAGGCTGCTGCTCCTCTCTGGGCACCTGGCCAGCCTCGCTGTCTGCTGAAATGATTGTAATTTCCTGAATTATCCAGAGCCAAACTTCCAAAAGGACAAATTAGGCCGTAGGAGAATCGCTTGTCTTTACAGCTGATGACAGAGTGCTCCCAACTTAGAGGTTGGCCTCACCTTTCCCTGATTTTATAGAGCTCTTATTGGCAAGTACTAGTCTTATTATAGTTTAATCAATATTAATCTCAGTTGGAAGGATACTTCTGGTTGCTAATTGAGATCAGGTTCAATTCCATCTCATCATATTTGCTGTATAATTATTAGATGCTTTACATCATGTCGGAAGAGTCCTGGCTGACAGCATGGGCACAGCGTTCCCATATGCCGGCACAACGTGCGGCACTGAAGAAGCGTTTATGAATGTGTTGCTGTCTGTGTAGGGTGTAGTTCACTGGAGTTCTCCAAAGCACCAAAGATTCACACAAGCTGCAGCAGCTCTGCTTTTTCTCTTACATACGTATCGATGCTCCCTCGTTTATTGCTTAGTTCTTCTAAATACGTAATTGTGATGACACAGCTGCATATTTCTGATAGGTAATGAGTCCATTATAACTTCCTTTGCATGTTTTTGATCAAATTAGAAACAGGTCACTGAGGGAGAAAAAGTAATTGACGTCTACCGTCTCTAAAATATCTGTGATGTGAGGGATGTATATATAAGAAATAATATCTGCCTGCAACTATTTCTTCTCTTCTCTGAACAAAAGAAGTCCCAGCAAAGCACAGGGTGTCACGCTGCCCAGCTGTCTGTGTGCCACATGCATGCTTTCATTATCTGATCTCATCTGACCATCTGCGTATCACAGGCAACTTTATTCCGCACAGGTGTTGTTGAAGAACCCCTCTCCCTCAGCAACATGTGTTTCCTGGGAGGCACTTGCACCCCTGCTGTCTGCGTGTGCTGCGCCCCGGCTGTCAGATTTGCAGCTCCAGCCCCGTTCTGGGCTGTGTATTTCTCAGGAGCACAGCCAGATCTGCTGCCACTTCGTATGGATGGCTCAGACACCTACGTGAGCTTGCAGCTTTGGCGGTGTGCAGTGGCAGGGCCTGGCTGCAAGAAGCCTGGGCCGGAAGTGCTGTCCCGGGAAAGCTGTCTGTGTAACTTCTCATGGCCATGCCATGGTTAGGTTTGCCTCATCCCGTTTAGCTCTTGCTCCTGGGCTGGGCTCTTCGGTGCTCCTGCGTGCCCTGCTGCTGCTGAAGCCAGAAAGGAGCTGCCTGCAGTCTGCGCAGGGGGAGCACAGCGCCTGGGCTGCCCGGCTCTGTGCCGTGTGGGCAGGGCTGGGTCAGTGGGAGCCACGTCTGGCCGCGCTCCTGGGGGTACGTGCTGTATTTTTAGAGCTGCATATTGCAACATGTGCAAATTTATTAGAGCTTGCTAATTAAAATTGCTGCAGTGACTGCTCGTTACTATATCTGACCAAACGCCTCCGCAGGCAGTTGGAGGAAAAACCACCGAAACCCACAGCGTTGTGTAAAAGCAGGTCAGTGGCTGAACCCAAAAATAGGCGCTGTGAGTGAGGTGGGTACACGTGGGGTGGGATTGCTTCTTCTTCTGCCTTTCATTTCAAGGGTTTCTTTAAAGATTTTCTGGTTTCTTTTTTGTCATACATATTTTTGTATGCACATGTCCAGGATCCATTTTTATTTCATGCTATCGATCCAGGTGGACAGCAGACAGCATCGATTCCTGCCTGTGTGTAATACATACTCATTAGCAGTGCCATCAACCTCTGGGAACAGCATGAACATGGCGGGCATGCAAGAACACGTCTGTAAAGAAATGGGAGCAATTTTCTAGGATGAAATCTAGGTTTAAAAAGAAGTACAGGTTTTTACCCTCACAATTAATGCTCTTTCACCTCCAGTCACTGGCTACAGCCACAGCCCTTTCCTCTGTCGGAAGGGCTTTCTGCAGGCAGCCAACCCTACTGGGTTGCCCATGGGCTCCACACAAGGTTCATCCTATCACTCCTTACCCACAGCACCGCAGCCGCTGCTCACTGCCTCCTCAGCAAACACGGCTTTCTGCTGCAGTGCTTGCAGCCATGCGGGTTACTGACAGTAACCATAAAAGATAAAAGCTACAGCAGTTTTAGACATCAAAGATACTGGGTAGCTGGCGGTTTGGGGTTTTTTTAAAGCATGCTGTTACAGTTTTTACTGTTTTACCTTTACTGCTGGAATGAGAAATATTTGGTCATCGTCCAGTGACAGCGATGCGTTCATCTGAAATTTTTCGAAAGAGGGAACAAATTTAATTGCTCTCTCTTTTGCAGTAGCCGTGGTAATTGTGCTCGTTCTGCACAATCACATCTGATAGTGAAGACTTTTCAGGATCCTCATCCTTCTTGCTTCTGGCTACAGATTTCTCTTTGCTTTTCTCTGCACTGCAGCATAAGCCACCCGGGGCTATGAAAGTCCCCAAAGTCTTCCTCAGCAGGCCTGGCAAAAGGCCTCTTTGGGACATCTGCTTCATTCAGGTCAATGCTTTCATTCTTCTGAAGTCCGCTGTAATTATTGCCTGTGGTAGGCAGCTTCACAGGAAAGAGAAGTGAGGAGACCTCTTGTGCCAGCTTTCAGGAGAACGGGAGGAAATGGTTCCTTACGGTCTGCCTACACTGGGGTGCTGCTGCACTGGGACGGGAGGATTGAGGTCCCTGTCTGGGACCGCACAGCTCGGCGCTGCAGGGCAGGCAGGCTGCAGCCCTGGCAGAGGCACTCCCTGGGAGCAGAGCTGCGGCCGGCCTCAATGGGGCCAGCTGAGGGCACTGGGCGGGGGACAGAGAGGGCTGCTGCTCGCTTTGGAAGCTTGCCTTAAGGTTTGCTGCTCTCCTGGTGTCATAAGAAAAGAAAGAGTCTGCCAAAGCCTCCAGGACAGAACAGCCCCAGAACGTCCCAGAAGTACCACTGGAAATTCAACTCCTGCAGTGCAGCACAGCCATGCACACATGGTTCATCTCGAGATACTGGGGCACTGTGGGTGAGAACATGAGTCTGTGGGACAGTGTTTGTCTCCCAGATGTGTTGTGTTTAAGAGCACTTCTTTCTCAGCCCCCAGCTGTGTGCCAGTGCTGCACAGAAGGAAGGGATGCATCCGGCCTCCCCTGGCAGAACAGGAGGCCAGGGGGTGTGAGGTGCAGAGCAGGAAAACAGCTGTCAGTCAGGTAATCAGGGCTCCGCACAGCTGTGCATGCACCAGAGAGACTGATTCTGAAGAGGCAAAATAAATTGCAGAGCATAGGGAAAAGAGGGACAGGGAGAGGAGTGTTGCAGGAAGAAGCGCCAGACGGCTGTGAGAGGAACAAGCGCAGATCTGAGGATTTACCTTTTGCCTTCTGCAGGGATTTCAGAGCTGCCTCCAGGCAGTGCCGGATATGCAGGAGGAGAGAGGAGATCAGAAGGGGCTGAGAAAAAGCCCTCACTTGGCTTCCTCCATTGCAAAGCATGGTCTGTGTGCTCAAGGGGGAAAGCCAGGTGTGCAGCCTGCTGCGTGCATGGCTGGTGGTCCTGCTCACACCAGGCTCTTCTGGGAGACAAAGACAAGGTGTTTTTTCGTGGCCTTTTTTTCTTTTTAGGTTCCTTGTTATTTTCAATAAAGGATAAATATGTGGTCTGAGTAAGGCTGAGCAAACAGCTTGGAAATAAGGCCTGGAAAGGCTGGCTCTGTGGGACAGTGTGTGTCTTTGGTGCAGCACTGGGCCTTGGAGGCAGGGACGGAGCAGCCCTGAACCAGGGGCAGAGGCTAGGATGGCTGGCACAGCACCCTGCCATACATACACTGACACATCACAGACTGCAGCAAACACCCTGCAGTGCCTGCCCTGCAGAACCCACCCTGCAACACCTTCCCTGCAGGATCTGCCCTTCAGCACTGCCCTGCAGCTCCCAGCCCTGCTGTGATGCACTCCAGCACCATCCCAGCCCCATCTTGGGGCTGTGCTGTAACTCAAAGCAAACAGGTGTGCTGTTACCATACAGCTGGCAAGTTTAAAAGTCCAAGTAGTTACCCCCTGTGGAATTTTGTGCTGATGCCATGCTGCAGTCCTCCTGGCTAGCTGTGACAATCCTGGCCACCATCAGCTGGCTGGAAGCAGCTTGGTCAAGCCTCACATGCTGCCTGTGGGCACAGCACACGGCTGGTGTCGGGAGGGAGCTGCCCCCATGCAGAAGCAAGCAGATCAGAGCCTGCTAAGTGCTGCTTTTTAGAGATCATTTGTCAGCAGGCCTGAATTTATGTAATATTTTGGTGAACCCAGGGGAAAAAACCACATCGGAGTTTTCTGCAAACATACTTGTGTTTTCAGCTGCAAATGGAACATTCCAAATGTTAAACATTTGGGCCAAACCCCGGAGCACTGCTGCTTGGAAGCAGTGCCAGGAGGTGCAGGCAGCTCCCCTGCTGCCCGTGCGACCTCGAGGCAGGACACAGGACACGGCTGAGCCGCAGCCCCTCTCACCGCCGTCCTGCTGACCCGGCCCTGCTTTGCCACCTTCCTGGGAAAAAGCCAATTTCTGCAAAATGTCTTTATCAAAAACATTCTTCCTTCAGCACAAATTTCTACAGAAAAAATTTACAGTCATTTCCTGTTTGAAAACAGCTGCCACAGGAAGGTAGTTTGTCCTGGTTGTTTTACTGAAAGCAGTGGTCGTGGCAGCCCCAGGCAGTGGACCCACAGTCTGCCTTTAGTAGCTGTATTCTCTAAGTTATAAACTAAATAATTTTTCTTTGTTTCATTCAACAATTAACAATAAGAAAAAAATCACTTGTGACAGCAAATTATTACATAATATTAAGATAAAACCATGCTAAAACGTGTTGTAAGTAATAATCCATAACTTACCAGAATTCCATGGGTTACTGAATTTTCTCTTATTCCCATCACAAAAAGAGAAATTTTCTTAAATGTCTTTTTGCTTTTAGAAACTTAAAGTTCACATCGCTTTCATTTTCACTAATAAATGCAAGATGTCCATATTAGTTTAACCTGAAATGAGTTTGGCTTATTGCTGAAACTGAAATTCCCCTGTGAAAGTCTCCGTGGATTAGAAATACGGCACTTTCATTCTTCTGTGATTAAATTTTTATTGATTTTTTTTTTTGAGCCAGTTTATGCACATTACTTCTCTGTGCCCACCTGTATTCTGCCGTGCTGCCCTTGGCACGTCAGAAAGGAAGATGCAATTTAGTTGGCGTGGTTTGCCTAAGAAGAACTCCTGCCATGAAGCGCTGCGTCAGGGCTTGCTTGGGGCTATCTGTGCTGTTTTGTTTCGTTAGGATGACGGCAAAATAAATCATAGCTACCAGAGCCAATTAGTGGTCCTGATCATCTCCATCCCATTAAATAATTTAGAGGGAGGAGTGCTGAGGAGGGATCTGCCCAAACATACACTGAAATCCATTCTGCTGGGAAGAGAGACTATATTGTAAATATTGTTTTCCAACAGTTTGAAGGTCATTTTCACGCTGTGTGGAGACGATCAAAATGCATCCATGTATAACTCATTGCCTGTTAGCATTCTGCTGTCATAACTTCATATTGATTGTCCTCTGCAAAGATTTTTAATAACAGCAGTAACATAAATTTACTTCATGTGAACAGAGGCTAATTAAGAACAAATGTGCCAGTCAAGTTAGGAAGTTATTTATCACTAATTATGTATCCTTCATCTGTGCCCTGCCATATCCACGCTTGTAAGCTGTTCCTCCCAGGCCATCCTGCCCAGCTCCAGCAATGTGAGGAGGAGTCTGCAGGCACGTCATGGAAATAAAACCCGTTTTTTAGTTTTTCCTGGGAAAGTGCTCCGGTTCTTGGGAGGTGATGCTTTATTACAACACGCCTTTTGCCATCAGCTTTGTTTTATTTGTGTGGAGGCAGCATGTGTTTGCCAATGGGAATCTGTTGGTGTCCAGGCCGTTCTGGGATCTCCCATGGCAGCAGGGAGGTGGTGTGTTCCTGCTGCAGGCCGTGCCATGGGCGGGCTGAAGGGACCTGGCTCACAAACTGAATTCTTGAGACTTTCCCACCACAGCTGTACTGACAATAAATGAATTTGTGGTTTATGCAAGGCTGTTCTGGTCTCAAGGGATGATACATAATCACTGGTGCAATAACAGAGTGATAGCGTGTTGTCCGGTGAAATCCCTTAGCAACGGACTCAATATTTACGGGAGAACAGTCCAAGTGTGGAAGCCAATGGCGCTGTGTCAGTGCCCACAGCCTGCGGGCCGGGGCCAGCTTTGTCTCGTGGGTTCCTCTCCCATGTTGGATCCTCGGGGCTTCTGGGAGGCTGTGCGGAAGTGCTGTTGCTGTGGTACCTGCAGATAACAGAGCGGTGATTTGTTTCATTTTTAACTGACGTTCATTTGGGGCCTGGAGCTTGGCCGGCAGCTCTGAAGCAGCCTGGAGCTCACGTTGTGATGGCACAGCTCAGGGCTGAGCAGAGCGCGCGGCGTCTGCCTGCAGCATTGTCTGCACAAAGAGACACTGCTTTATCATTGCAGCACAGGAGGCCGCAAGAACACCTGCCTGATGTTTGAGGCTGTTGTTGTAAGGGTTTGCTCTCCCTCTAGGCTTCATGCCTGATTTTGTTTTATTTTAGCAGCAGTAGGGAAGGGCAGAAGGAATTTCTTAGGAATCCACTGGGACCTCAGCAACCAGTGGTGTTCTGGGGGACTTTTTAGATGTGCTGCACAAACTTCTCTGCCGTGCACATCTGTGCCAGAGGAGCTGGGAACGCAGGTTGCCGCTCGGTGCTGCAGGGCTCCTGGGGGGAGCTGCCATGCTGTGCTGTAGGTGGCACCACCCTGTGCTGTAGGTGACAAGCATGTCAGTTTGTGAGGAGCATGCTTGCTGTCTGAAACCCAGCAAACGGGGTCAAGCAGCAAATAGGAGCTGAGCTCAGGGAGTGGAAAACTTGGTATCTGCAGCTGGGCAGCAAGCAGGATACAAACGGCTTTGAATGTGTTCTACATTTAGTTCATTTTGAACTTGTGCCCTCAGAAATATTCAGGAATGTGCCAGAAATGTGATATTAAAGTCCTACCTTTCACCACAAAAAGCCATCCGTGTCTTCTCCATCATCTCCTCCTATATTAGTGCTGGCAGCACTTCTGCCTTCTGTACCCTCCTATTTGTTGGCCTGCTTGTCTTTATTTCTTCCCCCCTACTAAGCTTTCTTTGTCGCATTTTTCCTCTTCTTTCAGTCCTAGCACATGTTGTGATTCTGCTGTTCCTGATTTCTTTTGGGCTATCTGGCTGGGGAGCACTGAGGCAGCCACCAGTAATGCACTTCCATCAAAGCATTCAGACTGCTGCTTACCACAGCCAGGCTTAGGCTTTGTGTTCCCAAGGCTATATTCTGTTCAGTCACTTGGACCTCAACCTCTTCCCATAGCTACTGCTATTGAAAATGCGTATTTCCAGCTAGTATGGCCCTTCCTGCAGTATTGCAACCAGAATTCAGGAGAGGAATTCAAACATGGGCATTTAACAGTATAAGTGAGCCTAGAAACACACAGAGGAAACCTGTCAGTTTTCTTAATGTTTTATGTATGTACTTGTCTATTTCAGTTATAAGAGGTGGTGATTAGGCCAGTATACCTGTTCAGTACTGGAATTTGATGAAGGTTTGGCTAATAACATGACCTGTTACAGGCTTAAACTCCTTCAAAAAAGAAGGTTGTGATCTTACTGTAAGGCTGCTGCAACAACAAAGACTTGTCTTTTTAAACCATGTCTTGCTAGATAGTGAAAGCATTTGGGCATTCAGGCTTTTTAATTAATGTCTTTGGTAGCAACGTCTTTAGCAGTGCACTGCAAGAGTCATCAATCAGTAATGATTGAACCATACAATGGCTTAGTTTGGAGGGGACCTTGCCGATCGTCCAGTTCCAGCCCCCTGCAATGGGCAGAGTTGCCCCCCACTAAATCATGCTGCCCAGGAACCCATTTGAATGCCTCCAGGGATGGGGCACTGGGCAGCCTGTTGCAGTGCCTATTTTTCTTCCTAACATCTAACTTAAATCTCCACTTTTGTAGTTTAAAGCCACTCCCCCTTGTCCTGTCACTGTCAGCCTGTGTAAAAAGTCGATCCCACTCCTGCACGTAAGCTCCCTTCAAGCACTAGAAGGCCTCAATGAGGTCTCCCTGAGGGGTTCTCCAAGCTGAACAAGCACAGCTCCCTCAGCCTTTCCCCATAGGAGAGGTGCTCCAGCCCTCTGATCATCAACATGGCCCTTCTTTGGACCCATTCCAACAGCTCCGCATCCCTCCTGTGCTGGAGGCCCAGTCCTGGGCGCAGTACTGCAGGTGGGGCCGCACAGTGCAGAGCAGAAGGGGACAGTACCTTCCCTCTCCCTGCTGCCACCCCTCTGTTGATGCAGCCCAGAATACTTACAGGCTACATGATCAGCCTTTTTTGTCCATCAGGACCCCCAAGTCCTTCTCAGCAGGGCTGCTCTGAATGAGTTTTTCTCCAGTCTGTACTCTTATCTGGAATTGCCACAACCCGAGTTTAACACCTCGTACCAGACTTGTTAAACCCCATCAGATTCTCTTGTGCCCATATTCTGAGCATGTCCAGGTCCCTCTGGATGGTGTCCCTTCCTTCTATTGTGTCAATTGCACCACTCAGCTTGGTGTCATCAGCAAACTGCTGAGGGTGCACTTGATCCCACTAAGTCACTGATAAAGATGTTGAAAAGCACTGGTCCCAAGACAGTCACGGCTGGCCATAGAGCCATCAACCACAACCTTCTGGCTGTGACCATCCAACCAATTCTTTATGCATTGAACAGTCCACCTTTCAAATCCATATCTCTTGAATTTAGAGAGAAGATTGCGGTGGTGGTGGACCATGTCAAAGGCCTTGCTTTGTTTTCAGTGCACATAAAGGAGAAATCAATCCAAGATTTTTCTGTATAGATATTTCTAGTGCTATTGCTGATTTGTTTTGGTGCATTTGTGTTGACTTTGTAGGATTTTACTGTGCATTTCAGCAGTCTGACCTGTGTTCTACAAACCCTGTAGCTGGGGTATGATGGCAGAGGTGCTGGACATCAGCAAAGCTATCTGAAGCTGTGGCCCTCTGATCTAAGGGGTTCTATACAGCTGCAAAAATATCTGCTCCAACTATAGATGAAAAGGCGTATTTTTAGACTTGTCCAGCTGAGTATCAGCTACACTGATTTCGCTCCAACTTTCTCAAAATGAGGATGGTTAAATGATGATGCAGTAATAAAGCAAGGAAGCTTTGGCCAGCCAGAGGTACTGTGGTCATATTTCTGTTCTTTCTCTCCCATGGTCACAGAATCACAGAATCACACGGGTTGGAAGGGACCTCAAGGACACAAATCTCCAACCCCCCTGCCACATGTAGGGCCACCAACCTCCCCATTTAATACCAGCCCAGGCTGCCCAGGGCCCCATCCAATCTGATCTTGAACACCTCCAGGGACGGGGCATCCACAGCCTCTCTGGGCAGCTGTTCCAGCACCTCACCACTCTCTCTGTAAAGAACTTCCCCCTGACATCCAACCTCAGTCTTCCCTCCCTCAACTTCATACCATTTCCCTTCATCCTGCAGTTATCTACCCTTTCAAAGAGTTGATTCCCCTCCTGCTTGTAGGCTCCCTTTAGGTACTGAACTGCTGCAATGAGGTCACCCTGCAGCCTTCTTTTCTCCAGGCTGAACAAGCCCAGCTCCCTCAGCCTGTCTTTACAGGGGAGGTGCTGCAGTCCCCTGAACATCTTTGTGGCTCTCCTCTGGACCCTCTCCAGAGGGTCTTTCTTGTACCGGGGGCTCCAGACCTGGACACAGTACTCCAGATGGTCACCCAAGAGCCTTTACTGTTGCTCGGGTACTCAGAGCAGCATTAGCTGTGGTGCCCTTGGCAGAGAGCTGTGCTCAGAGGTTGCAGAGGATGTGCGTCCTTCAGTGTGTGCTCCTCTGGGCCCATCCTCAGAAGAGGGACTCTCAAAGGGTCAGCAGAAGACTGGGACCATTTGTGTCAGTGTGATCCCAGCAAGCGAGTGCTGGCCAGCCATGGAAACTGCCTGGCAGCACTGTGAGCCCCAAAGGGGCTCCTAAGTATTTATTATGGACACGATAACAAACAATGGCAATATAAGCATTTGGTTTGGATACATACTTCACCTTCCTTTATAGTTTCAGGATCCCAAGTTTATTGAGGCATTTGTCCCTGTAACCTTCTGTGTTTGTCATCCTACTTTCATTTATACTTTCAGAACTTCCGTTGGCAAACTGCCACGTTAGCAACTGCTCCTGCTGTGTTGTCTGAAGCCTTTATTAACAGAGGTGGGGGCTCTCTTTGATGCCTCCTTGGTACCGTTCCACTATCAAGTAGTGCTTTAGCTCACACCGCAGCGATGGGGAACTCCTTGTTTCCCCTTCTGGCAGCACTCCCTGCAGAAGCCTCATCCCTGCAGTCACACTGCTCTTTGTGCAGGCAGTGGAGGCTGTTCAGGCTGCCACCGCATCAGCAATGTGCCTGAAGCTAAGCAGATGGAGCAGGCATGTTTATGCAAATAAAAGCAACACATCCAGAAAATAATTCAAAAGAGTTTGCAGTGGATTCTGACAAGTCTTGGTTTGATGGAAGAAGATTTATACTGCCCTCGCTCACTGAAAGGGAAGCTGATTCCTACAACAGCTCACACAGGGCCATCAGGTGGGTCCCCATCACGCTGTTCCCTGTCAGAGCTCATGTGGCTGAGGTGGCATCATCGGGAGCTGAATTTGGTTCCTTTGGCTTGGTTTACAAAGCAGGAAGTTGTAAATTTGCAGGAGCACAACCAGTATGGTGTGCAGAGGGAAGGCTGAGCACGAGCAAGGACAACCGTGGTCCCAAGCACTGTGCACAGAGGGCACTGAGGCTGTTCCCAGGCAGCTTCCACATCAGTAAAGCATTGCTCAGTGTGCAGCCTGTGGCTGGAAGGAGCAGCATGGCCTGCAAGGAGCTTCTCCCTGTATGGCAACCGCTCATAATTTTTTTTTTGCTAGAGATAACAGCACACATTTCCAGGAGAGATATAGGGCTGTTTGTTCATTTTAAGAGTAAACTTCCCAAAATAAGCCTTGGCTACAGGTTTTTAAGAAGGGAATAATGCAGCCCCTTGAAACAAGATTGGATCTTGTCAGCCTTGTGGCTTAAGAGCTGGTTCTGTTTGGTGGCCAAATGTTCTTTCCCATCATGGAAGGCATTCTTGGCTATTATTGCACCAGAAAAAAGCTGCTGTGGACAGCTGGAGGTGGCACAGTACCAGTGGTTTGAGCAGGGGTGCAGTGATGGGGCATGAGACCAGTGGGGAGCAGACGGTGCAAGGTCATGGAACCTGGTCAGGATCCCAAGTCACAGCCCCAGGTCACAGCGCCAGATCACAGCCCCACAGGGCCCTGCCCCTGCCACATGCAGTGTGCCTGTCTTTAGAAAAGAGCTGCTTGTATGTGAGGAGGTCTGAGGAACAAAATAAGTGCTTGTGGAGCAGAGAAAAGTTGTTTAATAGGGAGGGGAAAGGAAGGGAGTGGAACGTAAAAACCACACAGGCATTCCCTTCCCTACAGGGCTGCTGGTCACCGGCTATCCGTCAGAGGGAAAAATTACACATTTGAAAGATATTTCAGTGATTAAATCACTACTACAATTCCTAGCATAGAAAAAGTCTCATTGAGAGACCTTTATTTTTGCTGGGTGGTGGTTTTTTTTCCCTCTGGCACATCCCACTGCTCCTGCAGCAGGAGAAGAGCAGCAGCTGCAGCCCCTGGGGAAGGACAGACACAGGGACAGCAGTGCTCCCCCAGGAGCCCCGTGGCCCAGTGCTGCTGCTGTGGGATGCCTGGGCTGCCCGTGGCTCCTGCTGCCACCACCGAGAGCTGAGAGCATCACTGGGTGGCAGGACTGCCTTGTTAAAAATGGCTGCACACAGGGCTCATTGTGTGCCTGGCCTCCAAACCCCTGCTGAGGTGAGCGATTTTTGGAGGCACGGTATTTTTGCTGGCTCTCCTGAGCCAGAAAAAGCAAACAAGAAAAAAAAAAAAAAGAAAGAAAGAATAAAGTTCTGGAAATCTTTTCTAGATGCTGCTCGTGGCACAGTTTGTGATGTGGGGAGTCAGTAGGGCTGCAGTCTTTATGGGGAGTAGGTTGGGATGATATCTAGAACCTTTACTGTTGTTTCGGCTTCCCATCCGGACCTGACCTGGCACACAGGGCCCAGGGGCAGTTACAAGCCTGCCTTGATCATCTCTGGCTGCTCAGTCAGTATATGAATAGTGCAGTACCCCTTCAGCTTGATTCTGGTTCATCCTTATGGTTCCCAAAGGCCTAATGGCAAAGTTAAACTTCCTCAGAGCTTGGTACCAGCTCCCATACCTGCACTATTTGCCTCTGAAGTTTTTCATTTCAAAGTGTGACTATGCCTTTTCTAACACGCAGTGTTGATACACAGTTTTATCACTCTTTGTGTCCAAATTGGCTAATAGTCTGTTTTGTATCACTGAGGACAGGGAGAGACTTTCAGGAGCAGAATAGAGATACCACTCAAAATCCTGCCTTTGCATCTGGTTGCATGAAGGTTTTACTGAAATCCAAAACATGGTGAAATGGGTGAGAGCAAGGCAAAGCCTTCAGCAAGAATCCAAACGCAGGTCATCATTGCTCTTGACATTCCTGGTAAGAAGCACAGAGAAGCCCAGGGATGCTGAGCAGTGTGGTTCTCTTGTAGCTTTCACTGCATGACTCCGCAGCTGGACTCAACCTCACAGCTTTCCATACATTCAGTAGTTTTCACTCATTTGTATCTTCCCATCGGGCTCTGTAGACCAAAGATTACTTCAGTCAGAGACAAGCTTTAATTACAGATCTGCATGAAGCCGTCAGCACGGTGATGGTGTTTTGCCTTTCCTTCCATTCCATTTCCAGGCATTGACTTGTTAGTATTTTGCACATGACTTTGATTCCATGTTCTACATCACATCAAACTGTTTTTATTCAGACTTTAAGGGTACTTTTCTCCTTTTAGCCTGGTTGTAAATCAAACTTGACCCTTGTCATGCTTCTCCCTGACTTTAAGTCCAGCTTGGATTTCCCCTCTCTGGTTCAGCAGGAAGGAGGCTCATGGCACATGAAACCCATCTTTGCTCTGCTCCAGGTTGACCTTTATCTAGTGTATTTCTTTTCCTCCATTGAAACAGCAGTGAATTGTCTTCATATTTCTGTGATTCTTCTTCCAGCAGTGCACCTTCTGAATAAAGTTGCAGACGTGTTGCAGGCATAAGACCTGAAATGCTCACCAGGCAGGGTGCACCCTGCGATGCCGAGACCTGCCAGGCTGCAGTGAGGGTGCCCAGCTCTGGGGCTGCACTGGTGTGGATACGTTGAGTGCATGTGGTGCGGACACAGATGGTGCAGGAAGCTCCAAATTTCCTTTAGCCAAAGGCACTCAACAAACAAGAAAGCTTTTCTCAGCCTGCCTGGTAGTATTTATGCCTTCTACAAACATGAGATGTTCCAAACTTTCATCTCCAGAACAGCAGTAACAGAATGAGTAGCACCGCCAGCAAAAGGAAAATTAAAGTAAATCCCCAAAGAAGTGATTTATAGGATGTGAATCACTTAAAGTGATGAATGTAATCCCATCAAACAAGTTCTTCATTATCATAACTTAACGTCATGTGTTATTTTTTTATCAGATCATAAATGCAGTCTCTGCAGTTTTGTAAAAGCACTTCTTCAAATGATGTTGAAAATGTCTGACAGAGTCAGTCTTGCCGTATACACAGAGGTCAAAGCTCTGCATTCTTTTTAAATTTTTAAGTAAGGATTGCTTGTGTGTCTGCCCATCCCACCCATCTGCAGTGAGAGCCAAGCACATTCTGTAAGCATCTCTGCCCTCCGCTGTCCTGCTGGGAGCTGGGGGCAGTGCACATGCCACGAGGTTGCCTGCTGTGTGTGGAGCAGCTCAGTGAGCACAGACCCACCTCGCAGTATTCAGCAAAGGGGTGAGCGTGTGTGGTGAGCAAATAAGTGATTACAGTGCTGAGAGCTACAATTAGAAGTTAGACATCTATTTTGCAGACTGAGCTGTGATGTGCTAATCCCTTTCTTAGTACAGAAGAATATTTATTTTCTTCTGTACTTAGTGTTTAGCTTTGATGCTGTGCAGTAACATCTGCTGCTGACCACAGAAGATGTTTTAATTCTGGTGCATTAATTGCAGCATTGAGACTCTGTTAGAAGCTGTGATTTTCTGTCAGTTCTCTGGCTCAAGTCAACTTTCGTTTTCCCCACAGAAGACCTTAATCCTAAAGGCAGTGAATAAAAATCTCGTATTTTTCAGTGCTACGCTAATTGGCTGTTTTAATAAGCATTTGATTAGCTAACTGCATGTAACACTGTTTGCAATCTTGAGAGAAAACTTTAAGTAAGAAAAAAGAAACATAATTTGAACAAAATCCGAATCCAGCCCAAGTTCTCTATCCTCCCTGGAACCAAACAGAGTACATTTTGGAAGTCAGAAATCAGACCACACTTCTTAGGGCTGTTGGCTGTGGCTGTCTGCCACAGCTGGATGTGGAAGTAGAGCAGGCAGGAAGGACAAATACAAACAGCATAGCTGTTGCATTTGGATAAATGAGGAATAAGCAATGAATTTTCTGCCTATTTCTCTGGCCCCAGACTTGAACAGATTTGTGTACAAACTGGGAAGCCAGTACTTGAATTTTCTTGTTTCCTTCCCTTTCTGAGTTGGGTTCCCCATCACCAAATTAAAGGAGTTAATGAACTTCTTTTATGTTTTTTTAATCTTGATTTTTTTTTCTTCAGTATTTCGTCTTGCTTATCTCTTTTACTTTCTCTCTCCTATATTTTCCTACTTAGAATGTTTTTATAGGTGCTGTTCCGAGTATTAATGATTGTATATATTTACGTCCATCATGTGGTGATGGATGGTGTTCAGGATCTGCAGGATGTGACCCCAAATCCTGCTGAACGTAGCAGGGACGTTTCTCTTCGCAGTGGGACCTCCAGCTATGAACATTGCCTGCCTTCTCACCAAACCTGCTGAGTAGCTGCCTGTGGCTTCTTCAGCTCAGCATACACTGGGGTTTGTATCTGTTGCATTTCTTTGCTCAGCATGCATTTAGGTATCTTCTTTATGATTCAGTTAAAAGTTTTCTTCTACTGCCTTTATGCAAAGCACTGTGCAGCACAGATACAATTAGAGCCCATTCAGCAGACACCACACGCACAGTGGCATTTGGATTTAGGTGTGGGATTTGTTCCATTCTAAGGGCAGCCCAAGGAGTTCTCTTTGGCTTTTTTTTTTTTAATTAAAATTTCCCTGTGCAATAGTCAGATTTTCCTGAAAAAATATAACTGTATCTTGAGGAGCATTGTGCTAAGGGAAGTGTCCATTATCTGCTGTTAACTTAAAAATGGGTTCTGCCATGAATAGAGTTCTTTCTTCTGAGCTGATACATAGCAAGCTGATCCATCCCAACAGGCTGACTTGTGCAGCAGCTCATTAGCCATGCAGTTCCTGCTGTGGCGTCACATGGGTTTAATTATAAAAAAATGTTTTGAGCAGTTGAGAATGGAAAATATTGACTTAAGTATGGGTTCAACTCTCAGAACACCACCAAAAAATTAAAAGATCTGAGCCAGCATGGCAGCACCCACGTGCACAGAAGTGCTCCGGAGGTTCAGACCTCATTGCTCATCTGTTTCACTCCCAGGAAGCTCCTGAAACATTTGGATATAATTAGTTTTCTCATCTGGGTGCAGGGATGGCAGTATGAAGAGAATTCTGATGCACAAGCTGAGTTACATTAAGGACTGTGAAAAGTAAATAAATGAAATGAAAATAACCAAGAAGTGTTATTCCCTACCGCAGAGCCCTACATGCCCTTGGCTTTCTGTGTGGACACTGTTCATCTGGCAAAGCAGCAAATCCCAGATTTCCTGCTGAAGAAGAAAAAATATTAAATGTTGCTGTAGGCAACATGCCATCGTACGTTATTTCTTATGAAACATGTTTTTGTAGTCTGATTTTTGAGTCTTGCCATGCTTGAGGAAAGTGGAAGGTGTGTCAGGGCAGCAGGCTTGTACTTGGTGTGAGATTCGTGTCGGCTTACTTTGTTCTGTTCCTTATGTCAGTCACTTACCTACATCTTATGAATCACTTATCTTAGTGGCTGTCTGTAAATCCCCCACAACAGGTGTCTAATACCAGGTTTAAGTACAACAGGGCTTTTTTTGTACTCCACTTTGGTTTTCTCAGTGGCTTTGGGCTTAGTGAGCCCCTTAATTAGACAGCTTCACCTGGAGGCTCCCCATGAGGTTATCACAGTGCTTTAGTCGTGGCCTCATGTCAACATTCACATTATAATGAAAGTGGCTCCAAGTCCTGGTTGTCAAAGCCCAAATGTTTTTATTTTAGACTAGATATCAGGAAGAAATTCTTTCCTGTGAGGGTGGTGAGACACTGGAACAGGTTGCCCAGTGAGGCTGTGGATGCCCCCCTCCCTGGGAGCGCTCCAGGCCAGGCTGGATGGGGCTGTGAGCAGCCTGGGCTGTGGGAGGTGTCCCTGCCTACAGCAGGGGTTGGAGCCAGGTGATCTGAAAGGTCCCTTCCAACCCAGACCATTCTATGACTCTGTGATTATCATCTCTTTCTATCTTTGTGCATGTGTATTTGAAACAGCACAGTGTATATGTAGTTTAGAAATAAAACAAACCACCACCACCAAAAACACAAATATAAAATATATCCTGAAAGTTTTTCTTGGAAATAAAACTCAAAATGTATTACTAATATGTTCCAGTGCTGTATTTGCACAAAACCTATTGAGCATTATCAGCAAGGCTATAATTTCACCCCTGCCTCCACCTATAACTCACCTTGGCCAGCCTACACTTGCAGCTTTTTATGTAAAGGATTTTTTGGCAGGTTCTCACTCATTTTTTCCCCTTCACCTAGCAGCTTTTCTTCCAGTCTCACCAGTCTGCCCTGCATAGCTGGCTGCGATAGGCCTGTCAAAAGCATCAAGCGCTGCTCGGTGGGTCAAGGAGGCACGCGGGCAGTGGTGCGACATGTGTTACATATTACATGCATGGCCACAGACTGGGAGGCTGAAGATCTCCTAAAAGATACGTCAGACCATGGATAAATTACTGCCAATGCATAAAACAATAGCTACATTGGCATTTCACTCTTTTCAGAGGTCACTTTCAGCTGTTCTTTTTTTCAGCTTTCATATTTGGCTAGGCTGTGAGATGTGGGGTGAGCAGGTCTGGAAGGGCAGTGCATGAGAAGCATTGCAGCATCAGTGGCCAAGATGTAGGGGAGGCTCCGTTACAGGGCTGTGCTATATGCTGTATTTTCAGTCATCTGCCTGGAGTGAGAAAGATGCAGGGCAAGTTTGCTACCTGCCTTTAGCTACTGATATCCCTGCTTTTATTTGCTGAGTCTTAAAGACAGCCCTAAAAAAGCGTTTGGTATAGGCTGCACTATGTGCCTTCTGTAACTGCTTCCCTAGGAATGACCTGGTAAGAAGAAGCCAAGCCTCTGTGATTTATGAGCTGGCTGCTGGTAATGCAGCATCAGTAAGGTGGGAATTTGCATCAGTTATCCAATGTTGTGTGGAAAAATTGTAGCTGAGTTTTAAAATTGTATAAAGGTACCTTTAAAAAGTAGGGGAAAGGAACAAAAAATTTCCAGTGCAGTTGCCCAGAAAGCCAACTCTAAATTTATGTCAGTTGCTCTGAAAGTAATGCCTCCTATTTATTTCCATGGAAGCTACAACAGATACAAGGAGCATAGGAATACTGTTTGATAGAGAAAACTCAGAGCTACAAAACACTGTTTTTCAGTGTAGTCACCACCATTAGCCATGCATTTTCACCAGCACTGAACACGAGTCTGCATGCCATGCTTGTAAAAATCTGCCACTAGCAGAGGTGCCCAGTGCTTCTGTCTCTGCTACTGAAATGCACCATGCCCCTCAGTGTGCTGACGCCCACAGCCCTCATACATGAAGTGGCTTGTTTGCTGTTCTGCATACAGTAGCAGTTAATTACAAAGAACCCTGCTACCTTGTTCAGGACTTGGTTACTGATACTTCTGACAGTATGACAAGTGAGGCCCTCTGCTCCCCTGTTCCATGCAGGGAAGCCATCAGATGGTTCCAAGCCACTGCTATTGCTCCATGCAGGTGTTGGACACTGCTCCTCAGCAGACACTGAGAACTTGGCAGTGCCTGTGGCAGCAAATTCTTCCTAAAAAGCTTTCACCCTGACAGGTGGAGCAGGGCTAGGCACAGCCGGATAAACAGCTCTGGCTGCTCTCCCTGCCTGCAGGCAGAATAGCACAGAAACCTAACAGCGGCCTAGGGCACTACAGGGCCTGTGGGATGAAAGGGGCACAAGATCCACATCTGCACATTGCGAAGGTTGGTGGTGGCTGGGGGATTGGCCTTACAGAACATGTGTTGGAGGTGGTGGCCCCATGCTCTCCATGCAGTTGCAGTCTGCCTGCCAACCTTCCCCAGCAAACAGTAGGGGAAGTGTGGTACATGTAAAATTTTCAGGTTACTGCAAGGTGATGAATATTCTCTCAACTATCAACTGAGAGTTAGAGGGACTTGGTTTTGGTTGCAAACCTCTCTTGCTTCTAAATGGCTGCATCTCTTTTTGAAGCAACAAGGCAGCAATTGGGGTTGCTTACAGTTGAATTCAGCTTTCTGTGGGCAGAGCTCTGTGTGCCGCCTGGGATGGGGCTGAGTTCTGAATTACATGCAACTGCTGCTGCTCACTAGGGAGGGCCTGAAAAACACAGGCTTCTTTCATCAGGCTCCAGAAGAGTTTGCCAAAAAGCCATGCTTTTCAGACAAAACATGGAGGATTACATCATTGAGCATGCACGCCACGCTGAGACCTCCAGCACAAAGCAGCTAAGCTCAGCATGGCAGTGTGTCCTGTTGCACCTAGGTCACAGAGCTCTCACCAGCCTGTGAACACCCTGAGCAGTTCTGTGGTGAGCATCCATGCTCAGAGCCTGGAGAAGAAGAGGGCTTGCTGTGGAGCAAAGTTCTGCTGGAGAGGTGCAGGGTGATGAAGTGTGTTTTGGCCAGCACTTGGCACTGTTTGCTGTGGAACTGCAAGCACACAGTTTAAGAGAAATAAATGCATCCTCCCGATTAATGTCCTAGAGAAAACATCCATTCTGTTGCTGAGAGATACTGTAACAGCACTGAATACATGCCCAGAGAGAAAGGCTGCACTTTTCAATCTTCAATTCCAATTTGGTAGTTACTGTGTAAATAAGGACAGACACGGACCTTGGCCCTCATGGTCCTCATTGAAAATGAATGGGGAACAGGGTGTAAATGTTCATCATACAGATGCTATCACAGCATCACTGGTATTTTTGCAAGTTTGTACCTTTTAGAAAGCTCTTCTTTCATGCACGAGAGGAATTCCATGGGTGTTTATGCAGAATATGCCTTACACCAGTTAGTCACGGATTCCTGATTTCTTCAGAGTGCAGTCGTGGCCCTCTCCTGTCCCTGGTGTCTGAAATGTTCCCCCGTGCTCTGAAGACAGAGAAACTCTGCTTCCTGCTGTACTCTTGAGTGAGCAGGGAATTTCCCAGCAGGGAATAGTGTTGAGGGCAGCACAGTGCTCTGAGAGATGCTGGTGTTACGGCTTTGGAGGCAAGACAATCTGGAACATTTAAAACCTACTCTGTCAGTGCAGTGGAGAGGACTGGCTGCTGGCCTTGACTAAGAGCTCCATGCTCTTAATGATCCTAATCCTAGGACCCTCAGATACTGTCATGCCAGCTTCTGTGTAAAGGAAACACATGGAGGCAGACCTGGCCAGGAGGAAAACAGGTGCTTCTCGTTTCAACAGCTATTGAGACCAGTGGAGCTAGGTTTCTATGAAGTGCTCTTTTAGGCTTTCCTTCTTGAGCAGCATTTGCAGTGTTTCTGTGATGCATTCAGTTCAGCTGAGGAAATGCAATTTATTGCTGCCGTCAGCTAATTGCTTAGCCTGGGACCCCATAGATTAGGTCAGCTAAAGAAAGCAGTTATCTCCTGAGGCTTATTACAAAATTTGCGTGAAGCCATTAAACTGATGAGCAGTCTCCTCTAGCTATGTGGATTCTTCATGACCAGCTGGTGGCACTAAGTGTGATGAGTACATTGGGTGCACCCCAGCAAGACTTCACTGGGACAATCTTCAGGTTGTTCTGCAGCTGTGCAGCAGGCAGCAGTGGGCACTGTGTCTGGGCTCCAGACTCTTTGCTCCAAGAGGAGCAGTGCAGGCTGGAGCTGGTTCTGCCCCAAGTTCTGTGGAGCTGTAGGCTGAGCTCTGTGGGCTAGATTCATGTCTCTGAGGAAGGAGCCCTCTGGTTTTGTTTGCAGCTCTTTGCTGTGTTTGTCATTCCAGACAAACGTGACTCAGCCAGATTGCTTGGTGCATCTCAAGAATTAGGTGGGACCAAAGTTCCCAGGAGCTGATGGGTGATTAGTAATATAATGAGGAGTTTTCTGTCTCAGCAACCTATGCTCTCAGATTTTCTTGATTACTTGAGCATTTCTTGAGTATACTTAAGTATTTCTGCAGAAGAATCTTCTTGACTGACCCAAAGACAGTGAGGAGATCTGAAAAGCTGTGCTGCAGACCATGCTTTGCTGGTTCCGTTGCAGAGCTGCGTTACCAGGCAGTGACTCCAGCTTGTAGGCTGTCCCTGGGAGCACTGGCCACGGGTTGAATAAAAGATGCAGAGGGTCAAGCACGTTGGACACTTGCCATTTGGGGACTGGCAGAGCTCTAGTCAGATATTTTTAATCCATTCGGCCAGTTCATGAGAAGTCTGGGGCGGTGGAGTTGTCTCAGCTTTGTGAAAAAGGAAACCTGTTGGAATTTCAACTCTGGACACACCGGTACTGCGTTCCTGATCAGCCCCTGCTGCTGGCAGCTGGTGTGCTGCCCTCTGCGTGTGGGACTGCTTGTTTGAAGCTGGCTCAGGCAATTGCTGATGAAAGCTGGAGCACGGTAACACAAATAATAACAAAAATAAAGTTAACGTCAAGCTTCTTTAAAAGTCATAAAGCACAGCCTCAGGTGCAGAGTCACATTTCTTAAGATAAAGGTGTGCACATGTAAATTGTCTACCAGCAAGCTCCATGTAAATTGTCTCCGTATTGTCTGTCAGGAAGGTTCCATGTGGTTTGTGCAAGCTCTTGGCTCAGAGGCCAAGGCTGACCCAGTGAGGCGGGAGGTGTGCTGCAGAAGTACAGTCTCCAGCACGTCCGTGTTCAGATTTGAACTTTCCACCTTGGTTCTTCAGGGATAACCTTCTTAAATGTTCTCATCTTCCCCATGGAGTTTCCCCAGGGCAAGCAATACTTTGCAGCGTGTGGGAACTGAAGCAATTCATCTTCATACGATGTTTCCTTAGTCCCGCTGCTTGTATGCACCGGATTGCCTAGGAAACTGTAATAATCATGTTAAAGTGAGGGCGTAATCTTCAGGATGCCAGGCGCCCTGGGTGCTGCAGGCCTTGCTGAGTGCCATGGGAACTGGGGAGGGCCGACGGGAGCCCTGGAAGCACGGCTCCTGCACCTCATCTGTGCACAGAACTAAAGCCAAGGCCTGACCTCTCCTGACATCCAGCAGCTCCTTCAAACTGCTCCTTCCTTTCTTCCCTTCCCGGCTCCTCATCTGCACTTCAAAGAGAGCGCTGCTGCTGGGTGCTGCTGAGGGAACAAAACCTGCTGTGGTTTGAAGGCAGTCAACAAAGTTAGTCCACAAATGATTTCTAAGATAGAAACAAGATGAAAGTGCTATCAGATGCGGACACCAACAGGCCAGGCTTTGATAATTTAATCTACCAAATTACAAATTTTAAGGCATTTGATGTGTTATTTCTGCAGATTTAGGGGCCAGACAACGCTGTACTTTCTTAGCTTTTAATCCCTTAAAAATAGAAGAGATTACTGCCAGGGATCGTGCGGCTGTGGGCTGTGCCGAGGGGAGCTCTTAACCCCTTCTCTACATACTCCTGACTGCAGCCTCGGCTTTCCTTCTCCTCCCTGATGTTCCCACCAGCTGTCAGCGCAGTTGCCCAGACAGGCGAGCGCTCAGTGTCTCCCTGCAGTGCAAGCGGCCGTCATGATTCCACAACTTCTCCCTTTCGTTTCTGTTTTCTTCCCATTTTCCTGCTCTCAGCCCTGCTTTCTTACATCCTTTTCCCTCAGCCAGGCTCTGAGCACATCTCCCCACTCTCCTTTCTGCCTGTCCCATCTCACACCACTCTCCTGCTCCCACAAATCATCCCTGCTGCCCCACTGTCTCCTGCCCAGCAGGACAAGCGAGGTTCATGCCTGGCCAAGCAGGGCTGGAAGGGGCAGAGGAGCGGTGCAGGGAGCAGTGCGGGGGCAGCTGGGTGCCGAGCACCTCCCACCTGGGCAGGGGAGGCTGGCTGTGTGCGATGGCTCTGGCCATGTTTATCTCTGCTAGATGCTGGCCTGACCTCTTCCGTGCTTTGGGTTGTTTGGAAATGATCCCCTGGGGAAAGGAGGTGTCCTCAGATGGCCGAGCATTATATTTTCTTTTAGATAGAATAATGCAGAGTAAACTTTGCGCTCTGTTTTCTTGTCTGTATTTGCTCAACCCAAATTAATTCCGTGCGTTTCCAAGTCAAGAGGCTAGCCAAGCACCGCCAAAAGTCAACAGGAGTCTGGTAGCAGATGCATTCTTTCAGCCACGAAAACACATTAAGCACTGGGAGGAGCAGCTCTGGGAGGGGGCCATGTCCTGGAAGGGAGGCTGGGAGTGTTCCTCGCCACAGGCAGGGCTGAGGCAGCAGTGGGATGGCATCTCGTGTGTCTGCTCCTGTCTGAGAGCTGTTGTGAGGCACTTCTGCCTCTTCTGCTGACAAGTGCTTGTTATTGCCTTTTTATGAGAACAAGTTTGAGAGTGAGCAGTTACGTTTCTGTTACCAGCGCAGGACTCTTCCAGCTGTGTGCCACCCAGCATCTCCTGCCAGCTCATCTGCTCGCTGTCCTCCCATACAAATGCTGCTGCCCGGTGATGCAGTGCTGGCGCATGTTATCATGCAGCCATTCCACTGCAGGATGCCACTAGCACGCCAACCTCTTCCCCTGCTCACAGTGACAAAGGGGTTTTCTGCATCATGCAGTGATGTGAAGAAATTAAAAGTGAAGGGACACTGCTCACCATGTTGCCTCAGGCCAAAAGGTGAAGCAAGCTGAATTTTTCATGGAAATAAGGCGTTGCTGCCAGCAGGTTGGGGGGGGGGGGGGGGACGGGGGGCACCTGCTGTTTTCCACCCATCCCTTTCAGCTTTTTGCTGGAGGGCAACAGAAAGGGGTGGTGAGGGAGCACATTGCCTTTCTCCTTGCAGAACAGAAGGAGCCTGACGTGGGGAAACAGGCCCAGAGTAGGTCGGCATGGTGCTGCAGGATCAACCAGCTGTCCCTGCCAGCCCAGGCAGTGCAGGTACATTGGGACTGCATGCAGCCATGGCACCAGAGCTGGCAGAAAAAGATTCCAATTATTTTTCAGAAACACAGAGTTCACTGGCCTTTAGAGTGTAATGTCTGACCCATCTGGCAAACACATAAGAACAACAGCCCTGCTGCTTGTCAGAGTGAGTGCCCAAGGGATGCTTAAAGATCTTGATATACTGAGTGAAAACCCAGTAAAGTGCTGATGGCAAATATCAAAGGGTGTGCAAGGTGAAGGCAAGATGAGAACCACTGGGGCTGTTCACCTCTGGGGCTGGCAGCCTGCAGCTCCAGCCAGGTGCTGGGACTAGTGTCTGAGGAGCTGCAGTGGGCACTGTCCTTGGTACAGCGTGAGCACCTGCCACGATGAGAAATGGGAGTGCCCTGGCATACTGTCTCCGTTAGCATCAGCTTCCCATGCACTTTATGATGATCATCTTTCCATGCACTTCATCATAAGCACTCCAGAGGTGAAAACCCGTATAGATTCATCTTACGTCAGAATCCTCTTTCGCGCAGCCATCATGCTGCACCAGGCTCCCCTTTGCTCCTGCCCAGGCAGCAAACACTTTGAATACGTGGCTGGGTAGAGCAGCAAGTGCTGCTTTCAGCTGCAGTCACAGCAGTGCCACAAGTGGAATGCAAATGACAGCAATTAGCTGGTTCGATCATTAGATTTATAGTGCCATTAATAATAACTGCTTATTTGTTATTGCAGTATATCAACAGTGTCCCAATCCATCAGATCCATACCAGACGTGAAATTACAGAGTATGAGTGGGGAGAATGTTGAAAAAGGAGGGAAGAATGGTTTGTAAAACCTCCTGATCTTAAGCGTACAGTGTATATTCCTGGAAACATGTTGTTATTTGCTGTATGCAAATAGCAAGCAGCAGTGTACCCTTTCAGTGACTGGAGATCTCTTCTGTACTTTCAGCAGAAAACCTTCCATCCATGTTGGTCAAAGCCACGCAGCAATTGACTGCTGCAGACATGTTTTGTTAATGCCTGCCAATTAACGGAGGTGCAGTACCCTGCCAGATGGCTGCAGGGTGGGACGGGGCATGGGTACAGCCCAAGGCAGCAGGAGAGGAGTGCTTCTCACTGTGAGTGTTTCTCGCTGGCAGGCAGTGGGAGAACAAAAGCAAGCTACAAGTCAAGGCCCAATCCTATGGAGCACAGATCTCCCAGCTGGTGTGACTGAGGTGACCTCTCCCATTGCCTCCCGTACACAGCCAGCATGCCACAGGTGAGCACAGTCACAGGTGCCATTCCTGAAAGTATGTATTTGAGAAACAAATTATAATTTCTGTAGAAAATGGCACCTGTGTTAATTTAAGCTGAGCTATCTGTGTACCAAGGGAGGATAATGGCTACCCAATGCAGTGGAGTGGAGCTGAGCTCCCACCTGCAGCATTCCCGCTGTGTGCCCCAGGATGCACACTGTCACACTGCTGCCTTGTCCCTCCCTTTGTGCTCTGTGTGAGGGCTCAGTGCACTCTGCAGCCCCAGGCTTCCTTCTCCAGCTGTCAGCAACATCCATAATGTACAAGTAGATAATCTGCATGACAGCCCTGAAATCGTCTTGGGCACAAGCAGCACCCAACTCAGTCTTTTGATACTATGGAACAGCAAAGAAGGAGTAGAACTATGGCAGTACATGAATAGAAGTTTCATGTTTCAAAAAGATTTAAGGTCTTTAAATAGAACAGAGTCCTCTGCAGGTGCTTTCAGAGGTCACAAGCCTTCATGCTGTATTTTGCAACATACTGCGAGTTCTGCACTGCCAGAAGCTCGCAAGCCGCAGGACTGCACATTTGTTCTGGGAGCCATAAATGATTGTTTTCTGCCCTGAGCACAGTGTCTGCCAGGGGCTGCACTCAGAGCTTGTGCCCGTTGGGTGGTCGTGGCATCATCCACACATGTAGATGTGGCCCAGGGCTGCACAGCCTGCCTCTTGGGCGTGGGTTTTGGTTCTGTGCTGTTGAGCTCCAACAGGTAACAGCTGACTGAAAGGAAAACCTGTAAGGAGAGTGCGAATGCTGGCTCTGAAAGCCACGGTTGGCTATGCATTGATTTAATCCATAGCTTTTTCACATTAAAACAAACAAAACTAAACTAACAGACAACAGAGTAGATGGAGAATTCACTACTACCATGAGCTGATGTTCTTCTTACCAAGTCCTAAAAGCTGATTGCATTAAGTTGAAGCAAGTGGTGTTACAGTTTTCATTTGCTTCTGTGTGTAGAAATTCAGCGTCATCTGATTTTGCTGCTATCTGTGAAATTTCGTGTCTGACAAAACCAACTCTCTCCAATCCTCCTCTCCTTCCTCTGGGACACACCAGTGTTAAAACCACACATAACTCTACGTAAGAGCAATTACTGGCTTTGCTTTGTTTATGGACGAGATCAGCAGTGCTTGAAACCCCACCTAAATTATCACCGATTCGATTTTTATATAGTGTGACATTACTGGAGAACCAACCTCGCCACAACAGCTGATGGCTTGAGCTTGCAATAAATTCTCTAGACAAAGAATTCTGTGTGTTCTTTGTCCGTTCTTTTATCTGCCAAACAATTCCTCAGTATCATGGGTTTTGTAGGCCAAATAGGCAGAAAGCAGAGCGGGCAGCAGCGATCCCCCACCCATACGGGCTCCAGGGCAAGCCCCAGCAAGGCCAGTACCCACTGCGGGCTGCAGGCGTTGGGCTGCGAGGTGCAGGGCAGGTCTGAGCTGGGGAAAGGCTTGTAGGGTTGTGTGCTCCTGTTTGTGCACTAAATACGCTGCGATTTTACATCCAGTGACATGCGGTTATTTAAAGACCTCTGAATTGCTAAGGAAAACGGGTTTAATTGAAGTCAAACATAAAAGCGCAGGGCGGAACCAAACACCACCACTTTAGAAAGCTATTCAGTGTATTCAGCTGATGGGGGATTTTATTTTTAGCTTTATGATTATGGATTTTTATAGCATCACATGAACATAATGGGCTTTTCTTCTCAACAAGAACAGAGCAGAGGAGATCCAAGTGTACGAGATCCAATGTCCTTCACGGATGCAGTGGTAAACATGTTCTCAAAGACAGAAATGTTCAAGTACAAACCAATTGTGCTCACTGTGGGGGTGAAAAAGAATACAGTAGTTTGATTATATTTGAGAAGACAGCTGGTAGAAGACCAAAATTGGTGTCATTACTCCCAATGTCTGCTACCGTGACGATATTTTAGAAACCCATTCAAACCTCACATAGCACACACAAACAGGCAAAAATAAATCTGGCGTTGGTTCAGGGGGTCCTGTTCTGGGGAATTTGCTGGACAGCAAAAGCTCTTCAGACCCATTCAAAGCCACAGCAGGAAAATAACATTGTGGTGGGCTGGGGAGGGAAAGGAAAGTTTTCAAGCTAATTGTTATCCTGCTAATGAGCACCAAATAGCTTTGCTAGTAATAACAATACTTCAGCATGCTCTAAGCATCGGCTTGAGTAAAGCTTTTAAACAGCCTGTGCAAAAAGGATTAGAAAAAGGAGTGCTGTTAGATCAAACCAAGTGATAGATATGCCACGGGCTAAAAACATTAATTAGACTTGGTTAAAGATTCCAGAAGTGCAGCTGAAAGTGAGTTGCTTTCTGCTGGCAGCCTCACCTGCCTCATTCACTGTCCTGCCAAGCATCTGCCCGCAGGTTAACCCTGTACAGCACTGGATGGGCTCATGTGGGGCTGCTGGGGCAGGAGGGTGCACAGCAGCCAGCAGCTGGAGCAGAGTTGTGCCAGTGGTCTGACAGGATCCTGCTGCACCACAGCTGCTCCTCGTGCCACCTTAGTGTGCGTCCAGCAGCGCACAGCTGAGTTTTATTGCTAGCTGCTTGCATTCAGGTGCTTTCCTATGCAGTTTGCTGAATTAAAAGTCCGTCACTAAGACTGTAACAGCTCCTGCCCAGCCATGTGGGTTCATTGTTACACTTGAAGTTGTACTGCATAATTAAAAAATCATCATCATCACAAATATGCTGTCGTTTCATATTCCTGCCAGTTATTTGACTGTAAGGCAGTTCTTTAAGGAACTTTTGCTCTCATTTATTGATGAATTGGTAGAAGAGTTCCATTTACCCTGTGGATCCCTAATAAATAAGCTTATCTTTCTTGTTCTGGTTCATTTTAGCTTCTGGCCACATGGGTCCATTCTGTCAATATTTTATGACTGGTTTTTCTGTTATTTTTTAACATATTGTGCAAGTAGCATTAGAATTAATGAGGTCTTTATTTCGAGGGGTTTGTGTTTCATGCACCATTGACTTGTATGTCAGAGAAGGCACAGGACCCAGGGAAGTGTCCCTGCCCTGAGGACATGTGTGCTGGCTGCTCCCATACCTGTGCTGAGGGTCCTCCTCCCTGTTGCTGGGTCAGAAACCTGGTGGGGGCTGCATTATCACCCAGCTCACTCCTATCCATTGATTGCAGTCTGCCAGTGAACCCCAGCTCCATCCTAGAGGACAGACCCATCCTGCTTCTACTTGCTCTGCCGTGTCCAGTGATTTCCATGTGCATGTGCAGGCTTGTGTGACACTTCATCTTGTTTGAGAGACGCTGAAGACACATTGCATGCTGTCAGCTACACAGGATTGCACAAAGATACCTCACAAACAGGAAGCAAAGCCTGTGTTAAAAATCAAACCGCTGCAAAGATCTTAAATGGCCTAACCCATTTTGTCAGCCCCACAAAGAAGCAGTGTTCTCCCATTGTAAGATGCTGACTGAAGAAAGTGAAGCAGGAATAGGCTTGCAAATGCCAAGGTTTTCCTTCCTGAGACATTTATAATGAAGGGCAACAAGCTGGTCCCCAGGAGTACAGCACATTAATTTAATTGATTGGCTAGGAGTCTGAGCACTGAGGGTGAGTTACATTGCACCTTGGCGGGGTCTCCAGCTGTCTTCTCTAAGCAACTGTCTGAACTTCCCCCAGAGTCAGTGGAAAGGGATGTCTACTTCTGGCAAAGCTGCTTGAGTGCTAGAGGAGGGCCTGGGGAGATAGGGAATGTGCAGAGCAATCCTTTTGTTCATTAAGGGAGAGAAAATAACACCTCAAGATCAAGACAGCACCATCGAGGGCTTCAAAGACTGAAGGTCTGCTCTTTTAATTTAACTAACTGGAAGTGGACCACACATGCTACCCAGTCCTCATAGTCCTTACTCTTTTCTGCATAAAAACTCTAAATAAAGCTCTGAATAGTTAGCAGAGTTGAGCGGCTTTTCCCTCTTCAAATATGATGGAGCCATGAAAACAGCAAGCAACCAAGCATGCAGCTGAGCTAGGAAGCCTGCCATGTAGGCTGATGGCAGTGTGCAGCCGTTAGGTGGTGCAAGCAGGGATTTAGGAGGAAGGGATGGTGAGAATGTGACCCAGTCCTGCAGGGCCCCTGCAGCCAGCAGCACCCACATCCATGCTTCAGTCCGGGAAGGGGATTTTCAGCTCCCTCCAAATCAGGAATGGTCTTTGCTTCACTTTGTCCAGATCCAAGCTATGCAGAAACGTATTAAGAAAACTCACAGAACATGACCCAAAATTGCCTGATCTGGACACAAATTACTCAAATCTGTTGGATAATGTATATCACTGGACCACCTGAACATACCAAAAGTTACATAGTCCTCCTGTTAAAAGCAGCTGAAGAGCTGAGCGGGCCAATGAACTGAACAGATGGAGCATCCTAAGGGAATCAAACTCATGTGGTTTCTTTGTCTCAATGCTGACAGCATCTCAAAGTAGGTAGGGTAACCACTGGGTAACCAGGCGATTGCTAAGGTATGCCCTGGCTAAGGAGCAAGGACCAGACATGTCTAATGTGCCTCCTGCCCCACAGAGATTCTGTGGCTCTCTGCCACCTTGCATGCATTCTTCATTCTATTCATGTCAGCCGTGGGAGCTTCCCGTGCTCTGATTTGATCATCTTTTGAATTCATTTTAGCTTCCAATAACCAGCACATTTTCTTGCAAGAACAGGGTCCATAATCTATCCATTTGACATAGGATTTCCTTTTGTCTGTTTTAAATCTTCTGTCGGATCTGAGATTTCTCTGGTTGTCCCCAAGGCTAAGAGGAAGGATGAATGATGACTGTTGCTCATCGTCACCACCTCCCTCTCTCTCTTTATTGAGCTTGGATGCTAAATACATTAGTATATCTAGTGGCTTAATGAAGATTTCATCCTAAATTTGTGGGAGAACATTTAAAAGAGGTCAGAACTGATTGCTCATGTACAGTTCATTGGTGCAGATAAAATCTGATGGGAAAAAATAATAGGGGATAAAAAAAAGAATTGTATGTTGGGTAAAGTGGAACAAGCACGTGCTTTCAAAAAGGCTCAGCTTCTCACATCCCTCAGACTTGGGCATGAGCCAGAGATGCTTCAAAGGCAGCAGAAACCCTAACGCCAGCAGGAGGATATTGCCAGTGTCTGGGGGCAGCCAGTGCTTTTCTCTGGTTGGCCTAAATGAATTTTTTAAAAGGAGCACATGTCGTTTCCTCTTTGTTTTTTCTTTTTGTTAAGCGTAACTGCAGTCAGACTGTGGTTAGCATTCTCAGCTAATATTTTCTTTAGCAGGCATTTCTGATCTCTGTTGTGTGAACACGATGACAGCCCAGGGTGGATGCAGATGTTTTTAGTCACTGTTGTATCCAGCTGATAGTCCTGATGGCACAGTGTATCCAAGCAGGTCGTCTTCCAAGGGTCTGTGATAATTTCAAACTCTAGGGTGATTTTAATTTGATTAATATAAATTATGGATACATGTATTATATGTATATCATAGAATGGAATTACTGAGTCTGGGAGACCTGAGACATTTCTCAATTTCTCCCAGACTCTTTCCCAACTCTTAAAGTTCTGTTTCCTCCAGATGAGATCCCGTTGAGGTGTCGATGGCTGCAGATGGCGTGGAGGAGGCTGGAGGCTGCCAGCCCTCCCTGGTGAGGGGAGCACACTGCCTGGGAGGGGGCACACGCCGAGCAGGGACTGCTGCCTGCTTTGCTTTGCTGTGGCCCCTAAATAAGGATTGTGCTGTGTTCATTGTAGCTATGGTTTCTCAGGCTGGAGCTAGGATTGAATGGCAGCTTCCTCCACTGTATGGTTTTCCAAAGCAAATAGATTTTGTGGCAGGCTTCCCATGCTGGTCACAGTCTTGGTTGGGCTTTTCACTTTAAAGATTTATACACAAGCAATAAACCAAAGCAGTGGTAATGTAACGTATGTCCACAAACAAAGAAAAGTATGTATTATACCCATTTATGCCTGTATTAGAAAATATATTGAGATGTAGTTGGAAAGGGTCTGTATTCTGCACAGGGTATCTGACTTCTGTGAATCTCCGTGCTGTGCCATGGAAGCAGCAGCACTGGTATCTCGACGCCTCAGGTGTCCGAGCTTGTGGCTTGGTGTTTTGAGTCCTCTTCAGAAGGCTTTTATTTCAGCTATAGCAAGATACCAATATGCGATAGTGATGTTATCACATAATGGCCATGCATGTTTTTGTGCATGTATGCAACTTTTCTACTTTCAGATGTCAGATACGCATAGATATTTGCATATTTGGGTTTGGTTGCAAGCAGTAGCTGTCTTTTCTCATCTTTACCAATTTCTCCTTTTCATACAAGTTCCAAGGGTAGGAATGTCATAAGGAAATTATTTTTCCAAAGAGCCAAGGGGGTTCCTTTCTGACGGCACTGAAAGGGGGAAATCTAAAGATTACGTGCTTTACATTGACTTAGATGAAATCCTGCAGCAATAACATGGCAACTTTGTCCACCCAGAATATAATCCCCACAGCTGGCAATTTCTGTCCTCCTTGTTCTTTTGGGAAAACCCGTATGTCAGACACTCAGGATGTCAGATATCCAAGGACGTGGCCTGGTGAGCAGGTTCTGAGGAGCAGGCCTCCTTGCTGTGTTTGGTGCTTCCCATAAATACGCAGCATACTCAGAGAGGGCACAAGCTTCTGTGGCACATTGCGCTGCACTGGATTGGAGGCTCCACACAAAAGAGGGTTAGAGAGATGCACAGGATGGAAATTCGATGTGGAAATCATGGGAGAAATCCAGGACACGGGTGGTTCATCCTACCACCTCACACACACACCACAGCCGGTGCCACCTGAGCGTTTCCAGCTGTGCGTCTGCACGCTGCAGCCCCTGCCTCCTGCATCACAGCACATTTCCTAAAATGGAGATTTCAGGCCCGCACAATGGAGGAGCATTCCTGGCAGATGCTGTGGGTGTCGGCTGCATTATGTTTCACAGCGTTTCCTATCCCATGGGGTGTGAGTGTGCTGTGTGGAACTGGGGATCGCTGTCTGAGCAGGTGTGTGCAGCTTGCACTGCTGCTCCCTCTGGGCTATCGCTCCTCCAGACAGAAGGGAATTCTGCCCTGTGGGGATGCTCGTCCTGTCCATTGTGCTTTGCTTCCATGCCCTGCTGCTCATGTGGGCTCATTAGTCTTCACCTCAAGTGATTCTTGTCTTAGTGCGGTCACATGAACTTGAGTCTGGGGAAGCATTAAGATTTGCACAAAGGTGTTTCTGAGGGACATCAGGAAAGTGATTACTGGATCCATCAGGATCAGCAATGTCCATGAAGTGATTTTCTTCCTTGGCAGGATTTGGAAGAAGTGAGGCTGGGCAGGGTGGGCTGGTGACAGCACGTTGCTGTCACTGCGGGTGTTTTCCTTGGTCCCCAGGAGTTGTGGGGCACCCACTGGTGGGATGAGCAGAGCCCCTGCCTGCTGCTGTCCTCCAGCGACCACCACCTCTTCCTCCAACAGCCTCCTAGCCAGTGGGCTCCTTTCTTCCGTGCTGGGACCCATGTCTGCCCGGCCATGGGTACACACACACTGTCTCAGCAAGTTGCAACAACAGAGGATGGGGGAAATGTGGAATTAAAAACTGGTGCAGATAATTGCCTCTCTGACTGCATTCAGAACAGCACCAAACAGCATGAGGCATGCGCTGTGAGGTGTGGAAGTGTTATCCAAGTGCTGGCAGAAAGACAGCATTTTCTCTTTGAAGTAACTGGAGGTGCTTATTCCATGTGCTGTCACTAGGAGAGCCATGTTCCAAAATGGATTTTCATGCCACAGCATTTTTTTTCTTTTTAAAAAAGTTTGTTTTCCCAAAAAGTTCATTTATTCCCTAACAGAAGAAACCAGCTGTCTGCTGTGTATGCCAGTCTAAGACCAGTTTAAGCTAGGCCATCTTTAGTCCTTACCTAAAGCCAGGAGTCTATTGTGTATAATGCTTTTTGCCATATGATGTCTGTTCCATCAATTACTCTCATCTTAAGAGGCTTCAAAGGCATAGTAGTTTGTTAAGCTGCAGAAGATGGAAATTAGTAGAGGAACTAACAAGTGAAGACCTAGCTAAAGGGGAGACAGCAAGATGTGCTGTAAGAAGAGCTCTTGTGCTGGAGTGAGATCCTAGTCATGGTTCTCAAAGACAGACCCAGTAAAGACTGGGACGAATTACAAGAAATGTGCTCATGGAATTCCTTCATGACACAGTTCTGAAAATGTCATCGCTGGAAAAAAGGCAGTGCGTAGGCTGAAATAGTAGAAATCAGACAATATTCATTATTCCTGCGCAAGTGTGAAGCTGGGGGCTAATAGGTTGGAAAGAGCAAAGGAGTGGGTTGAGTACATACTGGTCGGTGGTAGGAAGGCTGTGAATGCTGATGTGATGCTCTCCTAAGAAAACTACGCACCTTTCCTGCAGTATTCACAGTGCCATTTCTGGTAAAGAAAAGGAGATGTTGTTCTTTGTAGTTCTGATAACCCACAGCTGGGGAAAGTTAATGCCACCCAGCAGAGGTGACAAGAACGGTCAGAGGACTGCAGGGCGTGCAGAATGTGAAGAGGGGACAGAAGCTGTGTGTCGAAGCAGCGGGGCCACTGCAGAAAGACTGGATTTGGACTAAGCAGGATGACTGCCCACTGACCCGCAGCACCTCTGCAGTCCTGTGTTCCTGCTGTGTCCTACCTCCCCCAGGTGTCTTCCCATTAAATGTGAAGAGGCTCTTTGGAGAGAATCCTGAAAGTTAGCATTTGTTTTACCTACAGGTATCAAAATTTGTGCATCCTGAAACACTTGTTCATTCTGTTAATCCTCTGGCTTGTAGACAGAAGCCAATTTTACCTCCATTTGTTTGGGCTGTTTGCAGTCTTATTTGCTATTATTCCGCTTGTGTCTCTGCCACCAAACAGGAGGGGACACTGTAGGAGGAGTGATGCAGGGAGGGACTGCATTTCCCAGAGTGGCTGGGGACTGGGAAAATGGCAAAGCACAAGAGCAGCTGCTTCACAGGATTGTGAGATGGTGAGGGAAGGAAAATGCCATTGGTGTTGCTACAGCTTTCCACACATGGAAACTAAGCCCCTTCGCCTCCCTGTTGTTCCCTCATTTGACAGCACTCAGCTAAGGTACAAGGCAGAGCATGTCAGCGCTGCTGTACCAGTATCAGCCGCCTGGGTAGTACTTCAATTAATAATGAGTAATAACAATGTTATGAATAAAAGATTACCATCCTAGCTGAAGTGAATAGAACAGATATGAATGCATTAGATTTGGATTTTAATGGCTTAAATCTGTTGCTAAATTATTCTCTTCTCATATTAGTTTGATTTCAAGGACAGCATTAAAACTAACTGGAAGAGTAAATTGGCATTGGGATGTGCAGCAGTATATTAAATGGGAACTCAGCCCAAGAAAATAGCATGGCTAGCTCAGAGCAGGAGGTCTGCTCCAGTAAGAGTCTCCAGGCTTTTTCTTCCCCTGCTTTTGCTGATGTGGAGGACGTCTCAGAGTCAGCTTATTTCTTTTCGCTTCTTTTTGAAACATGATAGCAGTGTTAATGGTGTGCGTATTTCCTTCAGCCACCCTTCCTTGGCCCCTGTGAAGGCCTTCACAGACTCGCATATTTGCTCAAACATGAGAAATCACAGTATGGTTTTTGATGCCTCTTCCTCTTCTGACTGCAAGCGTAGCTTGCCACGCAAAACTGTCAAACTAGAAGGAGAGCTTGCTGTGCTGTGCCAGAGTTTCCATAGTATTTGCACAGAGATAGCATTTCTGCTGCCATACAGCACTGCTGCACCACGTGTTTGCAGTGTATGTTGTTGGGAGCTCTTGCAGGAACTACTCAGTGCTTTTCAGAAACATAAGCAAAATTGAATCTTGCAGTCCTGGAGCAGTTTGCTCCAGAAGAAAGGAGGAAACAGGAGAGCGTGGGGCTGCCAGGGGAGGCGAAGCAGTGGAGGTGTTGCTGGCAGTGGGGTTCCCCAACCCTGCAGGACTGAGTGGCAGTTCCTGGGGGTTTTCACTTGGTCTTGACCAAATCCAGTCATCCACTGCCTTCAGGAAGGGCTTTTCCTTGAAACCAGGCATAATGTCATCATCTGAGCAATGCGTTTTCCTTCCTCGTCTCTTCTAATCTGGATGTACTCTTTCCACTTGCGCAGATGAGCTTTTGTTCTTTGGTTTTCTGCTTAAGGCTTTAATAATATTCAGATTGAAATTAATTCAGTCACCTTTCTCCAATTTTCTTATTTTTTCCTAGTCTGACCTCTAAAATGTTATAAGTTTTGAAGAAAGTCAAATGTGATGCATGCCCGAAGAGCATTTGGATGCCCTTCATGGCCTCTTTGTTTCCCCCTGCGTTCATTCCCACTCTGTCATCGCATTGACTGAAGAAACTCCAGTGTGCTCCAGCTGTGGAGTGATCAAATGGTATCAAAGAGCTTGGAAAAAGTACTTTGTGGTGGGGAGGGGAGCTCAGAATTTGCCATCTCCACAAAGGAAATGGCCGGGCTCTGCTTCACCCTTCACAGCCTCCCAGTTTGAATCCAGAGTTGCGAAAATGTGGAAACTGTGAAAATATGGGCTGTGAACACTGGGAAGCTGTGAAGTGGAAAGGGTGAGGATTTCCGATTGCTCCCAAATGCGAAGATAATAGCTTCTGGTTGAAAACTTAATCCTCTGTAAGCAACTTTTTGTTACTACCACAGAAGGAGAAACAGTGGCCAGAGCTGCAGAGTTGCATCTCTTGTAAAACCCTTCTGTTTCTCTGCTCAGAGCTTCCTGGCATCTTTGAATTTCAGAGAGAAGTTTTTCAGACCTAGCTGCTGCCAAAAGGCAAACTTCATTTGAGTAAAACTGGTTGTCCTCTTTCTGAACCTGGAAGTAAGAAGAAATAATAATAATAACAACAGTAACAACAGAGTGCTGTGCTGTGGTTTTTCTTTTGGTTAGTTTTGCAACTGGCGTGTGAAAGGGGATGTTCACATGAGAACAGCCTTGACCAAGGAGCTGTGCCTTTCTTTGCCCGGGGAGAGTTGTGGTTGGTGTGGCCCGATGGCCTCCCTTCCAAAAGCAGCTGCTGGGATGTGTGTGCTCCAAACCTCGCAGCAGCACCAGGAAGGACCCGCCTGACTTCTGGCAGTGTGTGCTCCTGGAGGAGCAGGAGCTCAGCCAGGATTTGGCGGGTGCCTCTCAGGAAGGGATCTCTGCTTTCTATGCCTCTGTTGCAAAATGTCTAAGTCTGCCAGAAGCTAGGAAAGTCTGCTTTTTTCCAGCATGGATCTAGACAATCTATCCCCACTTCCTTGTGTCGCAGAGCAGAAGCGGGTGCATCACCTCCAGAGCAGCTGGCTGTGCAGTCACCCCGCTGGCTGGGGGCTGTTCCCAGTGGGAGCAGTGGTGGTGCAGGGAAGGTGCGAGCTGCAGGGCATGCAGGAATCGCAGTGTGAGAGCAGTGCTGCTGGCCTGGAGGACGTGGTGGTTGTGGCAGAGCTCAGGGCCTTGGGATGGTGGGCTATGGCAGGGATGTGAGGATATGCCCTCGGATGGAGCCCTGGGTAATGTCTGTGCGCCCGTGCCCTGCTTGCCGTGTTGTCCATTAGGATCCTGGGCAGACCCAGAAGTGGTGAATCCAGTGAGAGGGAAGGAGCCCAGAAGGGCCCATAGGGCTATCTTTCGCCTTTTGTACAAGTGCTGTGAGCACTCATTAAGACAGCTTCCCCCCTCGGGGTGCAGGCGGTGGGCTGTCACCTGGGCTGAACCATCTCTCCTACCCAACATCAGTAAGGACGGTGTCCCGAGGTGTGCTCCAGCAGCTTGTTTAGCCTTGACGACGTGCACAGTCGTCATCTGTGCCACGCAGCTAATGACAGAGCAGGAGCACCAAGGAGGTGATGCTGTGCAGGTTGCAGGTGGCTTCAGGACCCTCAGCAGTGCAGGCTGAGCTTTTGCCGAGCTGTGGAGCTCCACGCAGCCCTCTTGGCACAGCCCTGTTCCGAGTGCCTGCCAGGAGTGCATCTCAATTCCCTGCCAGATCAGCTGTTCATCACAAGCACATTTAGGTTTAATTGCTAATTAATTTTCCCTAGATGATGTAGATATATTTTTTCTCACTGTGTGAAATGTAGAAAAACTTTCTGAGAACCAGCCTCAAATGAATTGATTGTAATTGGCGTTCTCTCACTTAGGTGAGAAGTAATAGTTCATCAACTCTAAATTAGGCTGGATTGTTTGAGAGCAATTTCTGATTTTTTGACAGAAAGGTATACATCTTGTTTCTGCTGTTTCCATGTAACAGAAAAAGTCATTTTGCCTTAAACAGACAAATGGAGCTGCTGAGTTCGCATGTGTTTTCTTCCTCCTGATGGTGAGTGCCAAACCATCAGCTTTAAACAGGAAGATGAGCAAACAAATACAAATCAGTCCTCTGGGGAGGGGGGGGGGATCCTAGCACAGCCATGCACTGCTACCTAGGTCAGATACAGTGAGAGTGGATTGCTTCAAGAACTAAATCTGAAAACCAGTTTTTATTCAGTGTTTTAATTTAGATCAACACATTTTTGTTTTCTTTGTGCTAAGACAAATTTTTCTTACAAACCATCAAAAGTACTTAAAGGAAAATGCGAACTATTAAGCAGTAGGTGATGTGGCTGGAGGCGTGAGGCTGCTGGTCCCTGGATGCAGTTTGCTCACATAGCAGGAGTTCCTGTATTAGCAGCCATGGGCAGCTGCAGGTGTTCTCGTTTGTTCCATCCTCTCGTTGAGTTCTGCCTTCATTCAAATCTGAGAAGCCGAGTTGAAAATTGTAGTATAGGAAAGACCGCCGCAGAAATCAGGCTGGTAGAAATGAGCCTTTACTGGCTATACCATTTCAGAGCTGTTTATAGTCAGTGGTGTTCCCCCAAAAAATACTTTGTTTAAAAACTTTGTATCTGCACTATGCATTTTTCAGAAGCTTTTCTTTCTTTTCTTCTATGCTTTGGCACACTGAACTTCATTTATATACCTTAAACACACACTGACTGTTAGTGCATTTTAATTTAATAATGGTTTCCCTTCAACTAGAGCTTATCATACATCACCAAAAAGAAAGCTTAGATTTAAAGAATAGTATAATAAGGTTTTCTTCAAAAAGGCCTTAAAAGGTATGAACATAATTGAAGTGAAAGTTATCATTCAAATCATTTTTCTCCTCTCACTGACTTGAATGACGGCTCAAGTTGCTGATGTCAATCAATAAATTAAATCGGGTCTGTGCTGCTGTGAGTTCCCTGCAGTGCAGCCTGGAGAAGCCAGCAGGACGGCAATGTGAGCACACACAGGTGCTGGAGGGAGAGCACAGTGTGTCATCTCCCTGCTCTGCAGTCACACTTCTGTCACAGCTGTGCCCATTGAGCCCAGGGCGTGGAACCACCTCTCTGCTTCTACGTAAATAAAAGTGTGGTGCAAATTAGCAAATGGGATGAGAACCTTCAACGCAGCAGCACCTCTCTCCCAAAGCACCTGGGTGCATCCAATTCCTGCTTCAGGCTGAGCGCCTCCTGCAGCGCTGGCTGACATCTCTGGCATAGTACAGGGCAAGTACCCTGTGCAGTGCCAGCTGATGCATTCCAAAAGGAAAATGTGGCAGTAACATTATAGCACATTCCTTTTTCTCCTCACCTATATAAGCAGTTCCTCAGATGAGTGACACTAAGTTCCTGTCTTCACTGAATAGTTGGAGTTTTGTGCGCTTGCCTGAAAATTGCTGGTGTGATGAGCAGGTTGCTGAAGCCTCCTGAAAGGCAATGGGAGTCTGTGCAGTTGGGTGCTTCTCAGTGTGGCACCTGCATGGCTGCTCCTGGTGAACACGAGCACGATTCTTCTGTGGATTTTATTCTGAATCAAGTAGTTGTCTTGCACCTCTCTAATGGGCAGAGATTCAAGCTCAGGAGTTGTTTGCTCACCTGTTATGTGCCAGAGTTCTGCCCCTGGCTATTCTCTGCTACCTTGTGCATGTGAGCTCTCTGTGCCCTGGGGTGCAGAAGAAAAGCGTTTAGCACCTGCCATGCTGACAAGTCTATGTCAGAGTGACTCTCATGGCAGTTTACAGATGCGGCTTGCCAAGGTTAGCCAGGCAGAAATCCGGCTGCAGAATGGCACAGATGATGACAGTGCGCAACTGCTGTAAGATTTCTGCAGGCTGCATTAGGCATGCCTACACAGTGCCCCTGGCCATGAGCTTTGGCTGGTGTGGTGCTTGGCTGCAGACTGACTGGAGAAGCAGTGGGGCCTTTTGCTGCTACAGCAGGGCAGGAGTCCTTGGTGAGCATGCTCAGAGAGTATCCGCAGCCATGGCCTCTGGGGAGATGGATGGGATCAGGCCATGATGCTCTGGGGCTGCATTGGGGTTTCTCCTTTACTCATCTCATCTGAAGCTAGAGGCTGAGCAGCTGGTAAGGCTAGATAGAGGAAAAGCTCTGTTAGGGCCTGCTCATGTCAGGGCAGTTGTGGTGCTGGAAGGCACAGCCTGCTAGGTTCCTCCTTGTGCAACTGACCTCTTTTTTCCTCTCTCTTCAGATTATTTCCAGGATTTGTTGAACAAGTCAGAAAAAGCCCTTTACGATACTTTTCCAAGCCTGTATGGAGAACTATACACTCAGAACACGAAAGTCTTCAAGGACTTGTACAGTGAGCTACGCCGCTATTACAGGGGCTCCAACATCAACTTAGAAGAGGCCCTGAATGAATTCTGGACACGCTTGCTGGAGCGACTCTTCAAGCTGATGAATGCCCAGTACCACATCACTGATGAGTACCTGGACTGCATGGTGAAACATGCAGAGCAGCACAAGCCCTTCGGGGAAGTTCCCAGGGACCTGAAGGTGAAGGCAACACGAGCCTTCATCGTGGCACGCTCCTATGCACAGGGCTTCCTCGTGGGCAGCGACGTGGTCAAAAAGGTTTCTCAGGTATGTGAGGGTTCCCCCTTCCTCTCAGCCCCCAGTTGGACAGAGCCAGTCAACTACTTTGGTCAGGAAGATTTATTTGCCCTTGAGTTTTCATGACAAAGCAGGCAGGCATTTTAAGTTTTGGAAAGCAAACTGCTTGAGGGTAATCCATCAGTAGAAGGGAGCAGCAAGCATGGACTTCTACAAGCTTTGGGAGTGCCTGCCAGAGAAGCAAGGCATTATTCACCACAAATCAGACCTTACCTCATTTCAGCCTGTGTGGCAGAGTGCCAAGGAGATGTCCCTTACCGGGCTGCAAAGCTGTTTTGTTGTTTGTCCAGATTCCTCACATTTCTCTGGCAGGGAAATGACATGCCTCTAAGTCATGCTGCCTTGGTTTCCTACTTGATGGAGATAGGATGTAGGGTAGGCAGGACTGGCTGGCCAGGAGTGCAGAGAGATGCATTTTGGTGGTTGCTGAAGGGATTCCTGCGTCTGTTTCTGTAGTGGTGTGTATTTGTACCACTTCTGTGTACATGGAGGTGAGTTTGAAGAGTGTGTTGGGATCTTCAGGGATGAAAGGTGCTATATAAACCTAAATGTGACTGAATCCAGAGATTCAGGAGAAAGGAAACTGTCTATATTCTTTACTGAAGAAGCAGCCTTTCAAAGCAAGGAGGTGGTGAAACAAGATAATCAGGCATTTCACAGGTAGCAAAGAGAAAATCCCTGCTAAAATATGGCTTGCACACTGCATGTAGAGATGGCAGTCATCGGGCATGAGAATCAGGGCGTGATTAAACTGAATGTAAAATATAGAATCACAGTTAATTTCCTTGGAAAGTAATGTGTAGCAGAGGATGGTACTATTTGAGACAGCAAATTCAGACTTTGATCACAGGAAGAAACATTAATGTGGTAACAGTGACAAATGCCTTAATTTATCGATGTGGGGCCATAAAACTGTTCCGCTACCCAAAAGCCTTTGTACATCTCATTAACATCATACTCTTCTGGCACTTAAGACAGATAAAAGAAGAGAATGGTGTATTTTCAGCCAGATCAAAGTAAAACATTTTTCATAACTCCTTTGACTGGCAGAGCGTGCCAGCATGCCATGGTTCTACCTTCTGCCAAGTGTGGTGTGTGAATCAGATGGGTGGGACAGCTGCAGTCCTGCTGTCAGTGGGGAAGGACCTGAGATACTGACGTGCAGTGTTCTTCACCATCACATGGGCTTCCTCCCGTGTGATTTCAGTTCTGGTACCCCTTTCCTGAATGCTCCTTACTCTTGGTTGCTTACTGCATAGCACTTGAGGAAAAGTGGCCTGTTTCTGGACTTGGAGCATAGGGCAGGTAATTCTCTGCCCTCTACCTCCCCACCCTCTGAGGCATCCATCCCAGCCCATGTCCTCAGATGCTCCTCTCCCCAGAGCACTCCCCTGGGCTCACAGTTAGCCTGGCTTGCTGCTGCTGTCACACAGCCTGCAGAAGCTGAGTCAGGACAGTTCAGCCAGCCCTCCGTGAGAGCTCATTTTGAAAGGAAGGCCAAAAACAGGCCATGTTCCCCATCATCACGAGTGGGTTTGCTTAAAGCAAAGGGTATAGGAATGCTGGATGTGTTTTGCGGATGCCCTGGTAGCCCTCGGCCATATCCAAAATGAAAAGCCTGGCTTATCCAGTTACACCTGGTGTCACATGAAGTGCCCTCACTGATATGCTGGTGACTGTGACTGCGTGTGATGGAGAGCATTGCAGAGTATGTGGTCAGGAGCAGGAAAAGCCCAGTATTGTCTTCTGAGGGATTTTCAGCAAAAGCCTTTATCAGTGAGCAGGTATGAATCTTCCTCCTAAGTGTCCTGCTGACAAGTTCCAAGTTCTACCCCAGAGCTGTTTGTCTCATTGCCCTCTTGACAGCCCCTGCCCAGCCAGTAGTAGCTCTCTTCTCACTAAATGGAGAGGCTCTCCTGGCCCACAGCCTGCCAGTACGGCCATGGAGCTTCCTCCTCATCTGGACAGGGTTCGCGACTGCAGCTTTGGTGCCATTCACGTCTCATCTTGCTTTATATTTATGCCATTAGGAAAAAGCTTGAAAGACTTTATTAAGATCAGAGGCTGGGATCAGACTTTCCTGGCAGCTGATAGTGTTATCCAAAAGTAATTCTTGGAGCTGAAATTGCTACAGAGCAGTGGTGTTTTGATCAGGAAGTGTGGGGACATCCCACTGATGTGGCAGCATACAGAAATAAATTATCTAGGCCTGAGCTTCTGAAAAAGTAGATTTATTTTGTTTTTATTTGTGCATATAGCTGCAAATCTCAGAAGAGCTCCTCATTTCTATTCACTGGCATCACTGGCATGTGGCCAGCTGCACAGGGACGGGGCAAAAGGAGCAGGCATCCCGTGGGACATAAAGAGATGGAGGGCAGCAGGAGAGAAATGGCAAGAACATTTCACCTTTGCTGCTGTCCTAGCTCTTCAGGCTGTCACCCTCGTGCACTCCAGGGCACACAAAGAGAGGGGATCCCCCAGTGACACACACCTCTCACTGCATCCAGGGCAGCAGACAGAACCCCCATTTTGGTTAGAATCATGGAATCATAGAATGGCCTAGCTTGGACAGTATGTAAAGATCACCAGGCTCCAACCCCCTGCCATGGGCTAGTTGCCACCCACTAGATCAAGCTGTTCAGGAACCCACCTGACCTGGCCTTGAAAGCCTACAGGGAGGGATGGGGCACCCGCAGCTTCTGTGGCCTCCAGTCTTCCAGTGCCTCACCACCCTCTAAGTAAAAAAAGTTCTCCCTAAGATCTAACCTAAATCTCCACTTTTGTAGTTTAAAGCCACTCCCCCTTGTCCTGTCACTGTCAGCCTGTGTAAAAAGTCGATCCCACTCCTGCACGTAAGCTCCCTTCAAGCACTAGAAGGCCTCAATGAGGTCTCCCTGAGGGGTTCTCCAAGCTGAACAAGCACAGCTCCCTCAGCCTTTCCCCATAGGAGAGGTGCTCCAGCCCTCTGATCATCAACATGGCCCTTCTTTGGGCCCATTCCAACAGCTCCGCATCCCTCCTGTGCTGGAGGCCCAGTCCTGGGCGCAGTACTGCAGGTGGGGCCGCACAGTGCAGAGCAGAAGGGGACAGTACCTTCCCTCTCCCTGCTGCCACCCCTTGGTGAAGCCATGCTGGCTGTTTAGGATTCTTTTGCTTTACTGCGCAGTTGGCAGCTGCCCAAAAATAGCATTTGCTGCGACTCAGAGCTTCATCTGAACAGGTGAAGGCCTGTACTGGGGGCTTGCTGGCTTCCACCTGCTGCTCAGGGCCCCACGTGGGGCCTGAGCAATCACTGTGTTCAGTGAAGAGGGCAGGAATGTGGCCCTGTGGTGTGCTTGGGTTGAGGTGCTATGGGATGGGATGAGAACTAAGATGGCAAAGATAGCAACGGTTGAGGGATAACGCCTTATAAAAAGGGAAGTAAGTCTTCATAAGATGCAACATGATGAACAGGAACATCCTGAGTGCTTTTCTTCTTTATCGCTTTCATTACGATTCAGCCCAGGTATCCAAGTGTTAGTTGAAACTTTAACACAAAGGGCAGGCAGCAGAGGCAATCTTGGCTGCACCAGGGCACCCAAGCTGCAGTGAGACCACGTGGCCCAACACTGTTGCCTCCTGCATCCCAGTGTGGAGCTGGCTGAGCTGATGGGTGGGAGGAGGGCTGCCCTCACCGCTGGGTTCAGAGCCCTCTGCTTTCCCCAGGATTGTACAAGCTGCAAATCCCAGTGAGGGCCTGGAAAAAGTGAAGAAGTAATGCTCCATTTCTAAAGGCGGGGGGGTGTTAAATAGGTTCTGCTCCTCTGGCAGAACATGAATGATTGGAATAATCTTTCCTTTGCTGTATCTCTGCTGCTGCTTGCTCCAGAATTCTGTTTCCCCACAGTGGTGGGGATCAGTGTGGATCAGCAGCAGATTCATGAGCAAGAAACACTTATTTAAATCATCAATTTTAATAGTTGTGTGTGTTTCTTTTTCTAAGAAGATGTTGTTAAAGAAAACTGGTTTTCTTTCAAGGCTGAAACAAAATGTGGTGATTTTCATTACTAATTATAAGCCTTTTCACTAAACACCAAGTTTCATTTTACTGATGAAGGTCGTCTACCAGTACATTTGTTTTTAAGCAATACTGTCTCTTACCATACATTTCGGTCTTCTTTTTTAAAATTCTCAGTTAGGGTAAGGTAAATGGCAGCTTTCTTGCCATTTACCATATGAGTAATTTTTAAACACATGGTGGGTCAAGCAACATTTGGATTGAAACTGTATTCCAATTAAAAAGGCCCCAAAATAGTATTTGTAGCAGTGTTTTTGATAGTTAAATGAACATGCTTGATACATATGGAAAATAATGATTATCTTAGCATGATTTACATTTCCAGCAAGACAAGAATCTAACAAAGACAGTATGATCATCCCCAGCCCTCATCTTCCTTAAAGCTGTGGCTGTTGCTCATGCCCCAGGGTTTTTCATAGCTTGGAAGGACGTACAGCTGATTTCCGTCTTGGGTGAACTATCTGTAAAATTGTCTGAATAAAATGAAGTGAAGATTATAGTCTTTTCTCTCACAGTTGGGAAATCGCTTTGTTAAGTAGCTCAAGCGCAATGAATTCCTGTCCTGTGTTCACATGTGACACATCTCCATCGTCTTTGAGTATTATTTTTATACAGAGCATCAGTAGCAAGTGCATGCAACCATAAAATACATTTTATTTCACCTAAAGACTTTCACTTATGTAATGAAGTTTTGTATTGATAAAATTTGCCCTCTCCTTGATCCTGAAATGTCAGTGAAGTCCAGTTGGCTTAATGTTCGTAAATAAATGCAATGAGAATGTTGCTCCATGGAGGAACACTGGCAAGCAGCAGTATTCATAATTTCCTTTTCCCTGAATGCCTAGCTTTCACTCTGGGGTTTTTCATTGCTTGACAAGGTGTGTTTCTGTGCTACAGCACTTGACAGCAGGACACTGTTCTGCAGAGACTGCCTCAGCCCCAGGGAGCTGTAAAGATGCCGAAGTAAAATCTCTCTTGAGTTGACGTGCTGCTTCACAGGGTCAGAAGCTCTCCCCTGGCACCTGTGCTCACCAGAAGGCGGCATTTCCTTCAGAGAGATCATCTGTGTGCTTCTCTGGGGCTCAACAAGCCCCCCTGTTCAGGCAGAAGCACCTTCACCTAGAGACAGCTCTGCAGGTAGTGATAAGAGAACATTCATCCAGAAGTTCAGCCTCAGCCTCAGCCTCTCCCTAAATACCATAGAATCAGAATCACAGAATCATACAGCGGCTTGGGTTGGAAGGGAACATAAATCCCACTCAGCCCCAGCTGCCTGCCATGGGCAGAGACACCTCCCACCAGGTCAGGCTGCGAGGTCAGGGCTGCCTTTGGTGATGTCTCCTGTTCTCTTGGAGAGCTGTCCCTGTGCAGATCATACCTGGAATTGCGTGGCTGGAAATGTTTCAAATGGAAGTTGCAGTCAGCTTGATTCCCTTCTCAGACCCAGAATTCTGATGTCCCTATCCCAGAGCTGTCTCCCAGGGCTGAGCAGAGAGTGGCTGCTCTAGGCAGCACCCAGCCCAGCTGTTGCTGTGTCCCCTGTGGACACCTCTCGGAGCCCTCTGCTCCTTTACAGCACCGAGTAAAGCTGGGCAGAGTTAGACAGTGAGGTCTGAGTTTGTTCAGACAGATTCAGAGTGAGCTGTATGGCTCTTTATAGTTTTTTTTCAGGTATTTCTAGCTAGTATTTCTGTCCGCAAAAGACCTGTAAGTATTCAGAATATAATATAAATAGTGCATGCAAATAGATACTTATCTAATATATTTACCTGCTGGTTAAAAGGCAATTGAATCAGGTTTTCAAGGGATTGAAAATTGTGCCAGCTGGAAATCAGTGAATCAGATGAACAGAGGAGGGACAGTGGTGTCTGGCAACACCTCCCCACAGAGGGAGAGCAGCATGAGGTCTACCCATCTATACATCCATACATCAGCCTTCCTTTATTATCTGGAGGCAGGTGGCACTGGACAAGGACACAAAGTCCCACGACCTCCAAAGGCCCTGTCCTCTGCTATCCCTGCAGGCTGTGCTGCCTCTGACATTGACACTGCCCACTGCAGGCATTCCTCTGCTGCCTGCTGGGCTGTTGCTGCTGCCCACTGTGCTGCCTGGGGTTGGTTGGGGTACACCAGCTTTCATTTGTTTCTTTTATTTTTTTCTGAGTCTGCAAAATGCTCATTTGGCCACTGGGCTGGCCTCGCATCTGTCCCAAGCAGGGATGGAGCCAGGCAGTCTGTCTGTCCTCAGGCTTAGCACTGGCTCTGGACCACTGGAGCACGAAGGACACATCTTTGGCAGCAGCCTTTGTCCTCTGTAGCTCACCCTGCACTGAGCTGAGCGCAGTGAGGAAGACGCAGGAGGGCTGCTGGCTACAGGTCATCTGTGCCTACCGCCGCATCAGGTCCCTCAAAAGAGGTTTTGGAAACATGACTGATGCACCTTAAATGATGGGTTTGGTGAGGCTTATATCCCACCGTGCTCCATGAACTCACTGCCGTGCATTTCTATAAGGAATATGCAAAATAATGACTGCAGTGATTATACAACTCATTAGACTTTGAAAGCATCATATTTCCATCAGCCCCGCAGCTGTTTCTTTCAGAGTTTTACTTGGAAAGATGAGAAGTCTTGGTTTGTTTAACACACACCAAGGTGCTAATTGCAGCAGGACTGGCACAAATGTGCACGAGGCAGCTGCTGGCCACACGGTCCGGGTGCTCACAGCCCCGTCTGTGCTCGAAGCCAGGGCTGTGATGTGCAGTTCACACCTGGGGGTGGAAATCACAGCACCCCCTGTTCCTTTGATCGCAGCGCTTTGAGGATCCTTCCTCGGAGAGACCGTGAAGATGAAATGTGAAAATAAAAGGTGCACAGGGATAGCAGCGAACTGCAGATCGACTGTGTTTTCTCACAGCGGCGGTGCAAAGAGCTGCCCCTGACCTGTAGGCTTTAAGAAAGCATCACTTGGCTCGGAAATGTGAGCTGTGTGACAGTGTTGGTTTAACTGGGGATGCTGGGGCTTAAAACGGCCATCCAGACAGTAAGACATTCAGAGCAGAAAAATGTGCCTGTGAATATATGCAGGCCCAGTCTGATGTACATTTGACACAGGCATTTTGTCCTCGCCTCAGGGATCCCCGCGTGCTGTCAGGTCCGGCAGTGCCCTGCTGTCCTTGTGCCAGCCAGAGGGGCGGGCAGGAGGCAGGACCTGAGCTGCTCCGAGCAGGGAGATCTTGGGGAACTCCAGAGCAGAGAGACAGCCTGCAGAACTGCAGTGCCTCGGCCACAGGCCTTACGGGCTGGCCTGGCCTTCCTTTTCCACAGCTGGCTTCTTCCTCCTCCTCCTCCCAGAGCCCTCCCTGCACCTCCCCTGGCTCCCAGGGGCGCAAAGCACAGATGGCTCACAGCAGCCTGGGGATGAACGTGCAGGAGGAGCAGGGATAGAAACAGAGCAGCGAGAGCTCTACTTGTTCTTCTGGTGTTAAATGCCTTTCAGATGCATTTAAAGGCCCCCGAAGGCCAAGGAGCCCCATCACATTGCAGCTAGGCTGCAGGTTCTCATTTGCTTTCAAGGGAGGCTTCAAAAGCAGAAAGGATTTGGGTGGAGTGGTTTTTTTTTCCTTTCCCTTGATCTAAGCCAACATTTCAAAGGCAGCATCTGCAGCTTGGCTGCAGGGTGTGGGTGAGGAGCAGCCAGGGACCTCTGAGCAGGCACACACTGCTGTGCTGTGGGGCAGGACCTGCTGCACACACTGCCCCATAGCAGTTCGGTGCTGCTCTGCCAGATGCCTGTGGCTTCCTACAGCTCAGCCTTCCTCCAGAGCTGGGATGCTGGAAAGGGGAAGAGGGTAGTTCTCTGTCAAAGAAGCCCTCAACCCCCTGGATGTTATGATGCAGAGCTTATTGCAGTATTGGCGCCTTTGTCACTAGTCCCCACGACCATGCTCTTTGCATCCCAAACTTAGTTCTTTGGTCTTTCCAGATAATTCTGTCAAAAATAATTGGCTTGCACTATGGAGACTGGAGTCCCCAGCATGTCCACATTCAGGTGCCCTCAGTTCCCACATGTCTGTGCAGGACAGCCTCGTGTGCCTGAGCTGTTTTTCCCATTCCACGAGCAGCTCTGCCTCCCCCATGTCTTCATTTTTGAAGTTCATTCTGAACTCATGCTTTAGGTAATCAGATAGCTTTGTTCTCCCTGCACATGTCTTAATGCAGGCAGAAGGAATGGGTGTCTATCCCTCAACTCCTGCATTTCTGTGAGTCTCTGCTTTGGAAGCATATTAATAAGTTGCTTGGCAGGAGCCTTCTTGGTTAGAAGCCTTGTAGGCTGAATGTTTTCTAAATTGTCTGGGGTGGTTGCAAGGAACCCAGCTTGGGACTAATCCCCCAGCCCATCCTCTCAGCAAATCGCTTGCAAAAGTCATTAATTTTACTGTAATTGATTTAAACGTTGCTCAGGAGGGGGAAAATTGAGGGAAACAAATACCAGTTTGAATGCTGAGAACTACGTGTGTTCTCAGTTCTCTCTCATATTATCTCCACGTGTGCTCATTCCCTGCTGGCCCCTCTGCAGCCACTGGTATCTCACAGCACACGGTCAGTCCCGGCGCTGCACTGTGGTGCCCTGAGCCCTGCAGACCCGTGAGCTCCCCTCCCACTCCAGACACTGGAGGCTGTTTTCTGCTCTGGCCAAGTGCTTGCCTCCAGCAATTGGCAGCTGGCTGAGTGGCTCCATCAGCCATGCATGGGCACATCAGGCTTTGGAAGGCAGCCATGGAAAAGCACAGGGCTCGGCTGCTGATGCAAGGCGCAGTCAGGGGATAATACCTGACGACAGCCTCCTTGCAGTGTCAGTGCTGGTGGTGGCACGGGGCTTTGTGTGCCGCAGCCACCTGTTCCTGTTACATTAGCTCATTGCTACTCCAGTCAGCTACTGCTTCTCCAGCTATAGAGTAGCTTTAATTAAAATGATTCATTGCTCAAGACCAAGTTGTCCCCCATTTGGTGTATTTTTTAGAAGATAACATTTTTTCCTTATCACTTCATCACTGGATTTGCACTTTCAGGGGCTGCTCCCACTGATGTCGCTGGGATCAGAACAGAGTATGCAGCTTTTAACTGAGCAGTGACATAGAAATAGTGTATTTTTAGGCTGGGCTTGGCTTTGTTTGGCATGTTTATTTATACCCCTGGAAGTTGAATGAGGAGTGCCTTGGCTCTGAGCCATATCTCTCAGTAACATTCTTTTTTTGGGTCCTGGGTAAATGGCATCTCCAGTGTATCGTGCATTTCTTCTTGACATCTTTATGCAGTTTCTATGTCACAGAGCTAAGGCAGGACTATAGGTGCAATTAAAGCTAAAGTCAAGTCTCCATGTCACCAGAATGAAGGGCATTACATAGCCGATGCAGCTGAAAATTGCATCTTTGGAAGGTGAGCTTTGGTACCTGTGTTCCAAGCTGTGTGATGCTTGGTAAGCGTAAAGTGTTCACTTCAGCAAGGACTAAGGATGTGTTGGAAGGACTCTCTTCCTGCACGTGCTCCCAGACCCCCAGCATGACAGTGCAGGATCAGTGCCCCGCAGGGAGGAGCTCTGGCGGCCTTCCCTCTGTTCTGTGCTGTGGGAGCAGAAGCCCAGGGCCAGGCTGGGTGGGACAGTGGGGAGCTGAGCTCCGCCAAGTGTAATGAGTGTAGAATGCTCTATGACATTGCTCCTTCACCCTCTTGTTCCTCTGCTTTCTGCTCATCTCTGCAGTCTGCCCGTGCAAAGGAAGCACTGCAAACAGGTGGTGTAGATCATTCCTTGGAGAAAAGGAGAGGAGCCTGCTGTCTTCCCTAGAGAAAATCAGTACTTATTCTCTCTGCCAGGAGACTGAATGCTGGGCACCTGCCAGGCTCTGGTTGGTGCATGGAGATGCCACCTGCATGTCCAAGGGCAGTCCTCAGGGCGGGAGCGAGCAGTGATTGCCACCTCACTGGGCACTGAGCATCCCATGGCTGTCCGCCTGCAGGGAGAGAGCCACTTGCAAGAGTGACAGCGTGGCATCATGACAACAACTGCTTTCAAAGCAAAGTAGCCCGGTTTCCAGCACTCCAGAAGGCCACGCAGGGTCACCAGGCCAGGGGTGTGTGTGGCCATGTCTGAGGGATTTGCTGTCTCAAGGCCAGAAGTTAATCTTTCTTCTCAGAATTTCTTCTTCCCACAGAAGAAATGTACAAGACCGTATTCAAGGTTTTTTTCACTATCAATGAAGAGATGAGGGGCAAGTCTCAGGGCTGCAGCAGCAGCTGGAGGGGCAGGCATTTTCAATTTGTTTCCCTCTGGAGGAGTGTCAACTGCCTGGTACTAGTCGAGGCTTGCATGCAGACACTTGATATTTCTTTTTGTAAATTATTTTAAAAGAATGAGTAGAGAACTGGAAATGGGTGCAAGCAAAGGAGAGGGGAGGATGCACTTAGTGATAAGACAGGGGAGCAGCGAGCTCCATCAGCACCTCTATGGGGACCTCTGTGCTGCAGAGGCTGGGGCTCTCCCTGGGGTCCCTGTGCTCTGCCTCGTGGCCTTTCAGGGCGTGCTGAGGGGCCGGGCCCCCTCAGCTGCCCACGTTTCTGACTCTGCCCTGTCTCCCCAGGTGTCCCTCAGCCACGAATGCACCCGCGCTGTCATGAAGCTGATGTACTGCCCGCACTGCCGGGGCATGGCCAGCGTGAAGCCATGCAGCAACTACTGTCTGAACGTGGTGAAGGGCTGCCTGGCCAACCAAGCTGACCTAAACACCGAATGGAAGTACCTGATGGGTAAGGTGGCTCCTCACTGCCTAATGGCACCTTTCAAACTCTCTGAGTCCTTTGAAGAGTACAGAAGGGGCCACTGGAAGAGCTGAAGGAGGCTCTTTTACACCACTATTTCTCTGCCTGCGATCCAAAGTCTAGAATCTATTGCAGGATGTTCTTCTGGGCTTTAATATCATTAGAAAATGCTATTGGGCAGGCTAACAGGGGGTTCAGGTGTTTCCATCTTCACCATCCTCACCTGGTGCTGCCCACACATTGCATTTGGGTCATCTGTCCTCTCCTCCCAAAGGCTGAGGCTTAGGTACAGGTTCTGCTGCTTCATTGATACTGCAGCATGTGTGAGCACATGGGAATCCCTGGCAGCCCTCCCTGGGATGTGGTCTAGAAACATGAAGCCATAAACTTTTTCCATGGGTGGAGAGCAAAGGGATCAGAATTGCATACTTCTGAATGGAAAGTAAATACATGGGAGGGAGAGGTTACAGGTCACATGAGGAATGGGAAAATTAGGCTTGTATTTAAACTGAGAAAAGAGCTCATTTCACTTTTTCACACATTTCACATTTTCATTTTTTCACTCAGCTAAGATGACGGGTACTTCTTGAAGTGGGCTGTATGTGTGTAGAGGTGTCCATTTCCTTGAGCTGAAAGCTGGAAGTATCACTGCAGTGTTGTGGTCTGATACCCTGTGCAACACAGAGCGGAGAGCTTCTACCAGGCAGTTCTGTAGGCAGTTGTGCATCACCCAGTCAGACCTGGGCATCTCTTGTAGGACCTCATGTATCATTCCACTGTTTTTCCAGAGGCTGTGGCCACTGGTTGGAATGTGAACATTCCAGCTGCTGAGAGTGGCTTGCAATGTGACTGAGAGTGTGGTGTAAGGCTGGTGAGGGCCAGCATTTAGAAAATAGCGTGACGGTGTTACAGCTCAGTCTCTCCCCTGCTGCAGTCTGCCAGGGGAGGCTGCTTGCATTAGGAAAGCTCTCACTCCTCTTTCCATGCCCAGAAAGCTCCCATTTCTCTCCCAGGCTGTACATTTTGGTTGGAGTGCTAACATCAAAACCTCCACTTCAGTGCAGCCTTCCTCTCAGGGGACACTGCCAAATAAGGATCCCAGTGCTGCACTCAGAGGCCGGTGCTCAGAGGGTGCATTGGCCAGCTGCCTGCCTCTTGCCAGGAGCTAACGAACCGAGTGGCGGTGTGCTGTGGTTAATTGGATGTACTTGCCATTGGCAGCCTGCTACAGAAAAGGGGGGAGGGGGGGAATACTCCCTTCCCCAAGGGTTTACACCAGGGTTTTGATGAAGCTTTGTCCTCTCTGACCACAGCAAGCCAACTGTTAGCTGTTGCTGCTCTCCTGGCAGGGTGACTGCCCAGCTCCTGAAAGGTCAGCATGCCACTCCCACAGCTTGACAGGATTGCATTTTGTAGTTATTCAGGGTTCCTCTTGGCCAAGAGACACTGATCTTGTCAGGAGGTGTTGGCTGGGAGGAAACTGGAGCTTTCTTTAAATTGTGGCTGCATGTTTTACTGCCAGAGGTCATCGTTTGATCAAGGGCTGGAGCAAAACATGTAGGAAGAGGCAGAAGTTCCCTGGCATTGTTCATGCTTTACCTTTAAGCCCTTCCATGTTGCTGAAGAGGACTTGGTGATGACAGTGTTTCTCTTTCAGTTTGATAAATTAGAGTAAGTCAAACTAAAGATATTTAGAGAAAGTGGTCAAATATAATTTATCACTAATTTGGGGATGCAGACTTTGATTTAAATATCTCCATCTCAACATTAGTACACCTACAGACTATCATTGCCTGAAAATATAGTCTTTTAGATGACACTGCAACCCCTCAGTGGAAGCAAAGTTGAACTGCAAGCTCTCTGATGTTACAGGAGATGTTACTTCCCAGAAAACAAAAACATTATCGACTCATATGGCGTGTTTAGCTTTAGAAATCAGTGCTAACCCTCTGTTAGCCTGCCCAGTAGCACTTTCTAGTGGTATTAAATCAGAACTGCGTTGCAGGAAAAAAGAGCACATGAACTCAGAAACACAGGGCCCTGTTTCCATTCTTGCTCAAGCTAATGAGCAAAACCTTTATATTTTTTTAAGTGCTGAAAGTAAATACATAACATTTCCAGGCTGTGACTCTACATGTTGTTAAATACTCTGGTACAGACCAGAGCACAGAACGTGAGCTGTGTGAACATGATCTGGCATATTCTGTAGCTTTGTGCTATCCCCTCTCTAGTACTTGCCCAGGTTGGTCTTTCTGTGGGAGCAGTCAGGACCTGGACATTAGCCACGCAGTAGCAAAGAGAACATATTTTTGAGGGCTGTGCATGCATTGACAGCAGTGGGCTCAGGATCAGGCCATCCTTGTTAACATAATGCTTCCACTGTGGACCTAGTGCCTCTGCACAACATCTGCAGGACCTCGTGGAAAACACTTGGGGCCTTTCTGCCGAGTCCTACTGCTTTGCACAGACAAGGGATTGAATGCATGTTTGAAGTGATGGTGGTCCCATTTGTGCCCTGCCTGACTGGACCCCTGCTCACAGGAAATCTGTGCAGCTCAGTGCTTTAAAGCAGTATCACAGATGGCACTACATGCTATAGGATGGTGTAGGAAGAAGGACGTGTTCTACTGATGCCCTGTTGAACTGCTGGGCACAACTCACTTGGTGGTTTCCTTGCTTATGAATATCGGCAGAATGAACGTGTGCTGAATAAGCTTTCTGCAACATCGCACCATCTGCTGTGACAGTCTCCTGCCAGCCTGATGGGGAAGGTATTAGGATCTAGCATAAAAATCACTGCTAAAGGATGAGTTCATTTATGAACCATGTGGTTTTTCAGCCTAGACCCTGGGATTTGACCCTCTTTGTGCAGAGAAGGAAAATCAACATGAAGCCATCACAGGTGTTTTCTTCCATATGGAGAAGCTGCAGGGACATGAAGTACTTTCTGTTCTGGATGAGCGAGGGCCACCCCTGCTCTCTGCCATATCTCTTGTCCTGCCTGGAAGCATTTGGTGTGTCCTGGGGAATGCAGGACCACATGGGAGCTATCTGAGGTCACAAGGAGCTGCCAAGTCCTTAAATCCTGATGAGACTTACACATGGCCTGGCCTTCAGGATACTGGAACAGAAATGGTAGAAAACTGAGGCAGCAGCAGCTCAGCAGTAGCTTTTTTGACTGACGAAGTCAGCCCTGGTTACAATCCTAATTTAGGTGTTTGAGACCTGTCCAAAGCTCCTGCTTAACTCTGGCTGGACACCAAGCCTTCCTCTGTGTGGCATTTTCCAGTGCCCCATGACTTGTATGCAGATAGTCTGTCTTTGCTTCAGGCCCATAGAGTGCTAAAAATCTTCTCCATAGGCAGAGGCTGGTTATTTTTTTTGTAAGCCAAGCATAGACTCCAAACACCCATGCTGGCAGGCACCTCCAGGTCAGGCAGAAGCACTTGGAGAACAAAGCTTTGCAAGATAAGGGGAGCTGAGCACAACAGGCATGCCCTCAGTCACACTCAGTCCCACTGATCAGTTTAGCTGTGGGCTTCACAGTCTGCTCTTTTGCCTTTAGTACATGGTATTTCCTTTTTCTTGCTCTTTCACTGCCACAGAAGCTGTTGCTCCCATACGGTACCTTCGGCACCTCATCCACCCTTTAGACAGCTGTGCCATTCTGGAGGAAAATGAGCATAGGTTTGAACAGCAGTGAAAATGGAGAGAGATCCTCCAGCAAGTCTTCCAAGAGGCCAACTGTGTATCCCACCCACCATGAACATGAGCTTTAACGTGCTTTGTCTGATGAAAGGATGTCTCTGTTATTTTACCAGATGCCCTGGTCGCTGTGGCTGATCGGATTGACGGACCGTACAATGTAGACACAGTAATAGGGACTATTCACATGAGGATCTCTGAAGCTATTTTTAACTTGCAAGAAAACAAAGATTCAATCACAGCCAAGGTAAGAGCATGTGCCTGGGCTTGGCTGAGGATACACCATGCGTAATTTCCTAGATCGAATGCTTTTTTTTCTCACTGTTGAATTAAGTAAAGGAGATGAAAGAAGAGAGATGATGCACACCCTTTTAATGATAGGTAAGCACTGTCTTAGGCAGACAAAAACCTTCTCAGATATTTCCAAGTGCTCCTCTGCCACAGTCAGCTTTCCTTAGGTACAGACACGCAGGTAGGACTGCATGTGCAGTGACTGTGAGCGACATGGTATATTTGCTGTCAGGTGTCTCTGAAGAGCCTTGAAGTATTCTGACTGAGCTGGGGCATTCAGAGGAAGTGCACAGTCCTTCCTGCACTAGCAACAGAAGGCAGCTGCTTCAGCCTGCCTTGGGATGATGATCTGTGATAGAAACACCATTCTATCAGGCTGTCTGTGGGACAGAGCTGCAGTTTAGCAGTCCATCTGGAGGGGCTCTCCTGATGACCACCTGTCTTTCAAGAAATGTATTATGAAGATATTTGTTTCTGTCGGTCTTCTATTTTTTTCTGTATTTGTCCAGTTAATCACAATCACTTCTATAGCTGCAGGTGAGAGAACCTCCAGGGTTTCTGATTCTGCCCAGGCATTCCTGGAGCCCTGCAGCTATCCCACAGTTAGGGCTTAGATGCAGATGAAGGGTGTGTGGCAGGCCCTAACTTGGAGATCTTGGAGAGGGAAAGAAAGAAAAGTATTGTTTAACCAAGCAGGAATTCACTAGCACAAGTCATAGCACTAATAGGAGTATGTATCCAAGTACTCATTTATGTTTATTTTCTAACATGAAAGACCATATTCTTTCTCTTAGCGTTATGTTGGAAGAAATTGTATGCATAAAAGTAAGCCCATGATGGCATCATCTGAAAAGAAGGATGTTTCCAAGGGACATGGAATGTAAAATCAAAAGAGATTAAATAGTGTAGTGTAGTCAGTGTTTGACTGGAAAAACAAAACTTGATAAAGTTCTCAGTAAGATCTAGTGGCCAGGAGAATGTGGCACTGGTAGTGGATGTTTGGAGCTGCATATTACTACAGCTGCAAGCTCTGGTTTGAGCGCAGCACAATGATCTGGTGGAGTATCACTGTTAGATGAATCACAGAATCATAGAATTGCTCAGGTTGGAAAAGACCTTAAAGATCATCAAGTCCAACCGCAACCTGACCACACTACCCCAACTCTAACAGCCCTCCGCTAAATCACGTCCCTGAGCACCACATCCAAATGGTTTTTAAACGCATCCAGGAATGGTGACTCAAGCACCTCCCTGGAAGCCTATTCCAGTGCTTAACAACCCTTTCTGTAAAGAAGTTTTTCCTAATATCCAAACTAAACCTCCTCTGGCACAACTTAAGGCCATTTCCCCTTGTTCTGTCACCTGTCATCAGTGAGAAGAGACCAATCCCTCTCGCTGCAATAACCTTTCAGGTATTTGAAGAGAGCAATAAGGTCTCCCCTCAGCCTCCTCTTCCCCAGACTAAACAGCCCTAGTTCCTTTAGTACCTCCTCGTAGGGCATATTCTCAAAGCCCAGGCCTAGCCCAGGCTGCTGCCTTCCCTCAGCTACAAAGGCTGCCTGGCTGGTAGGTAGGTGACAGGAACAGGAAGTACCCAAAGTTAGAAGATAAATCTGTCTAGCATCCTCATTTGGCCTTGAAACATCGAACCTGACAGCTCTTGAGATATCCACTCACTTAGTGCTCTCCTGGTCGGAGGGTGGTCATTTGCTGGAGTGTGTTTGCCCATCACGGGAGTCACTGGGGAGTCATAGTCCCTGCTCTGTTTATTGTTCTTATCAGGGAAGCTGTAGTTCCAAAGCCCCCACCACTGATGTAGTGACTGTGAGCAACTCCCATCTTATTCTTCTCAGACTTCCCAGAATTTTATTTTTAAATCATAATAGGAGCAGATAAAATTGCTAGCTGTAATTTAATATCAACAGTAGTGACTCATCCAAAAACATTCTAATTTTGTGTTTGTGCTGAGCATTTTGCATGGTAGCAGTAATCAAAAACAGTTACAGTATGTTGAAAACAAGTCTTGGAACAAGAGTAACCTGACCAGGAACTAAACCAGACTCTTGGAGATCTTGCAATTGGGAAAGATATACATATTAAGAAAAGAATTACTTGTGGAGTCCAAATGAATTAAGGAAATAGTATCAAAGCAATGCATAGAGAATTTGGTTTGTTTTTCAGGTTTTCCAAGGCTGTGGAAATCCCAAAATCAGCGCAAAAGGCTCCAGCAGTGAGGACAAGAAGAGGCGGGGGAAGGTCACATTAGAAGCTAAATACTCTGCAGTGTCGCTGGAGATGCTGGTGAGTTTGCTTCCACAGCTGCTCTGCTGCTGGTGCACCAGGCTGGTCATGTGTGCACAGTGCGTCCAGCCAGGGGAGTGGGACATGAGTGGGACATGAGGTCCCTGTATCTGGGGTGGGCAATCCCTCTGTGTTCCTGGGATCTGAGACTTTGTTGTTCCATGAGCACCTGTTACTCTGTGGAGGCTTTGGACTCTGTAGATGATGGACTGCATGATGTGCTCATGGCACAGCATTACAGAGGCCCTGAAGTCCTCTGTCCCACCCCAATAGACCTCTGCTGGCTCCCACTGAGGTTGCTTCCCAGCATTGCCCTTATGCTCCAGAAAAGGGTCTTCCTCCTGGTCATCCCCACAGCACCAGAACAATCATTAGCATGTACTCTTCAGCCCTGGGTGCTTGGGTTGAGGGTTGGTGTTCAGGGGAAAGTTGGTGACGCTTCCTTTCTGCATAAATTCAGAGTGGATGATGGTAAGATGAAAAAGTCAGAGTCCTTTCCACAGCCCTGGAATGACCCAGAGCTGTCCTGGCCCTGAGCATCCTCTTTGTTTATAGGTTTTGGATGCCAAAGGGAATCTGACAGCTCTCAAGTCTTACTGGGTCACCCTGCCCGGAGTCCTGTGCAGCAAAAAAGTAATGGCCAGCTCAGCAGCGGACGACAAGTGTTGGAATGGGATGACAAAGGGCAGGTATGGAGAGGGTCAGGGTGCTAGAACAGCACTGTTGTAGGGTGGTGGAAGTGGTAGGGCTTAATAAAAGGCAGTTACGCTTCATCAGCCACCTCTGCTCACTCAGACTGAGGGGAATGGTCTGCCCCTGTTCCTCTGAAACTGGTGCCTGGGAATTTCAATCCTGTTGTTGCTCTGCTGTATGTTGGATGGTTAAGAATCAGGATGCATTTGCCATGAAATGGCTGTGTAGTTTTGTATCAATTAAGCAATTTTGCAATACTGCATGCATTCAGAAGGCAGAAGAGCTGGATTTACCACCCAGACTCCAGAACTCTGGCTGCAAATTGCATGTAGGTCCTTGAAACCATGCCTGGGTGACATCTAGCACCAGCAGAAACGTTCCACACCTGACTGATGTTAAAGGGTGGCAGTGAGGAGAGATGGACTCCCCTCCCACTGCAGGAGGGAGCAGCACAGCGCTGGATAACAGCTCTTAGTGCACTGGGGTTTCCCTGAGAACCCATCTGATCTTATTGGGGCAGGGGAATTCAGCCAGTCCAGGGTGCCAGTCCCTGCAGCATGTAACCAGAGCAGCAATAACAGCAGTAGGTGCTCCTCAGCCTCCTGTATGGACAGTTTTTCCACAGTGAGTGGAGCATCGCTATAGCTCTATGGGTACCAGCCTGGGAGAAATCTCTCAGCCCGGCACATGGCACTAGAGCAGCAAACCTTCCCACACTGGGCTAGTGATGCTGCATCTCCCAGAAGCTGAGGTGGCCTGAGGATGAGCCCCAGACTCTGATGGATTTTGACCATGACAGCAGAGCTTGGCCATCCCTAGAGCCAGCTATGTCAACACAAGAGCCTTCCTGTACAGGCTGTGTCCCCTGCAGCCTTAGTGTGGCCATCTGCAGAGCCCCTGCTGCTCGGCACCTTGCAGGCACAGGCACTCCTTCCCTGCTTGGGGCTGTTCAACAACCCAACACCACTGACCATGCTTCTCTGAGCTTCAGAGAGGCTGCACTGTCACTGGTATTTGTACTGGGGAGAGCTGAGCTTAGCTGGGGGCAGATGTGTAATCCTGTCATCTTCCTTCACAGTTACCTGCCTGAAGTGATGGGGGATGGCTTAGCTAATCAGATTAACAACCCAGAGGTGGAGGTGGACATCACCAAGCCAGATATGACCATTCGCCAGCAAATCATGCAGCTGAAGATCATGACAAACCGGCTGGGCAACGCCAACATCGGGAATGATGTGGATTTCCAAGATGCGAGTAAGTAGCAGAGCTGGGCTGGGGCTGTGCGTTTGGCCTTGCAGCACGGTGGGGCCGTGGTCACCTGGCTTTTCAGTACAGGCTGCAAAGGCTCTGTGCAGGTGCACGCAACCTCCTGCAGGATGCTCAGGAGCTGCTCTGCTTTTGGCCTAGTGCTGAAAACTCAGGTGCTTTCCCCAGCCCCAGGCTTGCATTCCATAATGGGGGATGTAGCTGGTGGCCAGGCTGTGCAGGGTTGTGTGGGGAGTCCAAATGAATTAATAACTGTCTGCTCTCAGCAGCCACATCCTCTGTCCCTGCCAAGTCACAAGAAGGCAGGGCGGGCAGCCCAAGGCAGGCTGTACTCACCCCTCTTGTCTCTGCACAGGTGACGACATGAGCGGCTCAGGCAGTGGTGACAGCTGTCCTGACGATGTCTGTGGCAAAAGACTTTCTAAGAGCCCCAGCACCAGACAGCCAGAAACACATGCTATCCCAAAGCAGTCCGGACACGGCGTCATTGGGGCCAGCAGCAGATCTTTGCCTTCTGCCTTCCTTCTCTTCCTTTTGGGGGCTTCCATTGCCGTGCAGCACTTGTGGCGGTAACTCAGCAGGACAGCCAGGAAAGAGACTGCGGCCGAGGGCTTCACTTTGCCAAAACCAACCAACAGAAGGACAGATGTACTTCACCTTGGCAAAAAAAAAAGAAAAAAAAAAAGAAAAAAAAGGGAAAAAGGAAAAAAAAATAGAGGGAGGAGATAAAGGTTTCGGTTGTTCGCTATTTCTGGCAGTGCTCGAGCTGTTTTCTTCTTTCTTGGTCTCTTCCCCAATGCTGGGCCCTTCTTTCCATACCTCATTGTTTTACTTTTGTTATTGCCACAAAACTGGCTTGTGGGGCTGAACTGAGCCCTCGCAGAGAGGCTTCCTGGCGGCCCTTCCAGGGGCAGCTCTTGTACCGCCTGCAGCGGAATATGCAATTCCCCTGATCTTGTTACCCAGCCACCGGCCAGAGCGCTGCCTAATGGGCAGCTGCCGGGCTGAGAGCAACGTGGGGAGACCGAGCGTGCCTGCACTGTGCAGGTACTGCATTCAGGGGCTCCTCCGAGGCTTCCCTCTGTACTGCTGAACCAGGCAGAGGTGGCCCTTCGCTTCCATCTGTGTGCACGGGAGTGTGAGCAGATGTGGTGGGTTGAACTGAAACGATTTGGCAGTGACTGTTGGACCCAAAAATGTAGAACTCCCTTTTTCTTTGGAAAGGTCACAAATGGGTTTCTTGACTAGAGCTCGTAGCTGATGACGTTTTTAAATGTAGGGCTCCTACATCTAAGTGACTGGGAATGAGTGTTATGGGTTGGGTTTGGGGTATTTTTTCTTTGCATGCTAGTTGGAAAGCCATTTTTTACCCAAGTAATAATGGTCCAATTTCTACTTGCAGTGCAGTACCGTAAAAGGTAACAGAGAGATGAAAGTGTGCACAGTAGGATTTCTTACTGGACAGGTAGTTGTGCTGCCTCTGCCTCCTCTGGCTCCAGCCATGGGTGTGAATGCCTTTTTTTTTTTTTCTTTTTATAATTAGAAAGACCAGGGGCTGTGTGCTGATGAGAGCACTGTGACTGGTTGTGAGAGCTCACACGGGCACACGTAGCATCACCCCCCCTACCTTAGGGACTCACTCTGCTGGCAGTCAGCCTGTGGCAGTTGGCAGAGCCCAAAACTTGTTTTTAACATGTAGCAATTTGTAAAGAGAGGATCAGAACATAAATAAGGCAGGGCTAACAGCTGGTGCAGAGCTCATCCCTTTTAGGCAGAGCTGCAGGTCCGGGGCTGGGCAGGGGGTGCCCAGTGCTGGGTGGCAGTGTGGGGTGTGGGCTGCTGTGCCCTCCCTGCCCGGTGCTCCTGGCAGTGCTGTGAGGCTCAGCCATGTACAGCCATGGATAAACAACAGCCACAGGCTTACACTTAGCTCTGGTTTACTTAGCTCCGGAAGTGCAGAAGAGCTTCTGTCTTTTTTCATTTTTTCTTTAACTAGAATTGCCAACAAAAATGTAGCCTTCAGTTATGTAGATTTCCACAACTGCAGAAAGTTTCAAAGCAAAGCAGAAGGGGAAAGGGCACTAAAACATTGCAGCTGCTTCAAAGAAAGGTTGCGTTGGAGCTTTAAAAACAACGGCTGAGGTCCGTGCTTTGTGTCGTAGAGCTTCGGAAGCAGTCTTCATCATTTCCAGCTCCATGAAGCGAGTTTTTGCTGTCAGCCTCCCACACTAACCAGCTCCCCCTGGGCTCTGAGAGGAGCACACTTTAACCAAGAATTCAGTGTGTCCCATTAATGCTTTAACAGTTAAATAGTCCACACTGTCAGCTCTGGTACAACAACAGCATAGCAGGAGCAGTTACCCTTTGGGGCCAGTGAAGTGAGAGTGGTGGTGGGTCGGTTTGGAAGGGCCTCGTCCTCAGGGTGCAGAGCTGTGGTCTATGGAAGTGTATCAATGAAGTCTCCTGCCTGTGTAAAAGGGAGAACCAGAAATAGCAGATTCCCAAAGGTCTGTGTCCTTCAGCCTGCTTTCCTGTGCCATAACACATATGTTACGTTCTAACTTAGGGTGAGGTCCCCACGGGCTGAGTGCAGCTGCTCACCGTTTGCAGACGACAAACTGCCTGTGTTTTCCAGTGGGTTGGGAGGGGCTGAGGCAGAGCAAATATCTCACGGCCACCTTTGCTTTAAACAGACGCATTTCTATCTGCAGGAGTCAGAATTATTTCACTTACTGGCATAGCTGGACAGTTACCTATTTCTTTCTGTTACCAAGGTACTTGTAACTCTCTTGCACTGTTTATCTAAAGTTAAAACATGTTCTTTGAATCCTTGTATAAATAAAAAGGCTGGAGACAAATCTGTACTTACAGGGCACTTTGATTACTTCTCCATTTCTGCTGAGTTTTTTTTCTTCCTCCCTGTTAAGGCACGGGCAAAGGCCAGTTCAGTAGTCCTGAGGGATGAGCCCTTGCTTTTAACCACCCGGTTTGGCATGGGTTTCCCTCACCAGCAATCCCATGTAACTTGGTAAAACAAGAGCTGGGGATTTATGGGTGCAGTGTATGTGCAAACCAGACAAAGCAACTGCAGGTCATCAAAGCAAGTATTCTGAACATTCTCCTACAAAGGCACAAAAAGTCACTGCATAACAACACACAGAATCAGAAATGCCCTTGGTATGTCACAGCCAAGTGCTGGGCTCAGTATCTACAGTGGCCGCATACCAGTGCAGCTGTTGGCAGAACACAGAAGTGGAGCTGAACGCAGGGCCGCCGCAGGGATGTAGATGTGCCACCCCAAGTGAGTGCTGGAGTCTGAATGATTTAGCAGAAAGATCTGTGCTTCTGCTCGGCACCTTCCCCTCCTACAAGTGGATGGATGCAAGGTCAAGGCAACTTGTCAAAAGTAGCTATTGAAGCGTCAGAGCTAGACTTGGTAACTGGAAACTACAAAATTTACCTGCCTAGATGCAAATCCCACTTTCATCTAATACAATGAGTGATCGCTCTAACTGAGGAGGTATTTATTCAGCTCAATGTCCTGCAGTTACAGCTGTCTAGGTGCCATGTGCACAGATTTTATAAATATGGGCAAATGTGGCGATACTGCTCTTCTGCTGGAGTTATTTGCAGAGCAATCATGTCCTCTGCCTCCTCTGTGCCTGATGATAACTTTAAATAACAGTGACTTGCAGCTCTGCGTGAATTAAAACCATCTGCAAACACCTCCGTTGGTCTGTAAATACACTGAACACCATGCAACTAACTCTACAACACTGCAAAGTATGCAGTGGGAAGGGATAGCATTCCTGCCATGACAGACCCACTGCAGGGCAACTGCCTGCAGATATCATCCCCTGGAGCCCTGCTAACCATCCGCAGCCCCACAGTGAGGTACCCCAGCGCAGGAGCTGTGCCATCTGCTGATGCTGAAGGTGAGCGGTCCCAGCCCCGCACTGTCAGCCCCACAAACACAGAGCAACCACCAGGCTGCTCCTGCCATTGGCTCGGTGGAGAGTTCTTAGCGCTCAAGGAAAGGTCACAACTTTGGTACCAAGCAGACACAGCTCGATGGGAAAGGTGGGAAGGTTGGGAAGAAAACCCAGCAGCAGCACAAGAGCTGCAGAGGCTCTATGAGCTGTGGGGGACAGCACCGGGCTGCTCTGTCCCTGGGTAGGCAGCATGGCCCCCCACGTCCAGCAGCAGCCATCACAGGGACACCATCAGACAGGCACAGGGAGGGGGATGTGTGGAGCACCCAGATGGAAGGAGACCAGGACCTGCCAAGGCAACAAGGGGCCCTGTTGTGTCACGGCTTCCGCACCAGCCTGGGCAGCCCCTCCCGGCACAGTGCTGCACTATGGGGAGTGGACACAGGAAGGCAGGCGGCTACTGCTGTGGTTCCCGAGTGTGCTCCCCACTGTCTCTCCCTGTGGGCAAACACTGTGCCAGGGGAACATGTCCGTGGAAAGTCTTCTGGGACGCTGGCTGGGGGGGCCCTATGGTGCCACCTTTCACTGCCACAGGTAAGGCTCTCTGCAGGCGCCTGCAGGAGCGTGGCTGTAACCTGCCAGAACTGTGTTGCCATGCCAGGCTCCTCGCAGACTTCCCATGCAGCCCAGTGCCACAAGGGACTCAGTGCTGCAGCCCACACTGGGATGTCTCTTAGTGAGGGACAGCCGTGTCCCTGCACATGGCCAGGGTGGGCTGCGGGGCTGCAGGTGCAGATCATGACCCAGCTTTCACTTGCTGCCCAGTGAGAGCCGCCGTCTGGAACACCGTGGCTGCCCATGTTCACCAGCAGCTCCTGCAGCGCAAGGTGGGCTTGCACCCTTCTCTCCCCCAACCAGGATCTGCCCCTGCCAACAGGGTCCTCAGCCCAGGAGACCCTGCCAAGGGGAGAATAAAGTCTTGTGCAAGTGTGACCACATCTCCAAGTTGTTGGAAATGCCTTTGCATGCTGAGTCCTGTGGCATCCCGTGGGGAGCAAGGGACTTGGCAGCTCCTTGCCCCCCTGCTTCCAACAGGGCAGCCTCTGTCCTCACCTAGCTGCTCCGTTGGTCTCATCTGCCCATAGGGCATCCGCATTCCCACCCTTGGCTCCTTTGACACCATCCTCGAGCGGGTGCAGGTTGGAGATGGCCACCTGGCTGTGCATAGACCTGTCTTCCACCTGGCCAGGAACCTCGCTGAAGGCCACCACCTGACGGATGACAAGGCATACATGCCAGGTGAGCTGTCCTCTGGACGTTTTCCTTGCAGTGCTGGGTGGTGCACATTCCCCACCACGTGGCTGGGTGAGCAGAATGCTCACTTTCCTCTCCCAGGTTGGAGAGTAACTGATGCTGCTCACAACCCAACTGCTCACTGAAGAGCAGGTCCCACGGTGGGCTTTGTGTGCCACACCAGCAGCAGCCAGCACCCCTGGAAATCTGCCCAGAAAGGGCCAGGCCCCGGGACTTGCAGGACCATTGGCTCCAGACACTGCTCAGCCCTGTGCCTGATGCAGCGAGGCACCCTGAGGGTCTGGGGGCTGCGGCATGGCTGCAGCTTGCTGGCAAGTGGCTGTGGAGCTGCCCCATCCCTTCCGTGTGGTTTTCCAGGCAACAAAGTACTGCAGCCCCTCCAGTACAGTCAGATAGCCGCAGCCACCTTCGTGTCTCCAAAAAGAGTGGTGGGGTGCATCCAGGCCACCATGTCCCTCTTCTCTCGCTGCATCGCACAGGGAAGGAGCGTCGCACTCATCCTGAGGGACATTGGTATGCTCCTCATCGAAGATGCCCAAGTACAAATGAAATTCTACTGGGACTTCCTGGAAGTGATGGCAGGGGAAGACACCTTGAAAGTTCTGTTGAGAGTAAGTGTTCTGGTTCTCCACAGCAGTGCCACTCCCTTTGCAGGCCAGCATCTGCTACCAGCCCTTGTTTTTGGCCAGCCCTGACATGGGTGACATGGGCAGCCCCTCAGGCTGGGCTCCAGCTCAGCAAACACCGCTCCGTGCTCACACAGCGCCCACTCATTAGGATGGGCTGATGTGGACAGGAGTGTCTGTGTGAAGCAGCACTGTCCTGTGGCAGTGGGCAGCTGGCTGTGCTGCTCACCACAGAGCTCCTCTCTCCAGCCCTGCCGCCCCCCAGCTCTGTGCCCTTCTCGCAGGTCCCAGGGGTGCCAAGCTCAGCAGTCCCTCACTCAGCAGCTCCTGCTTCCCTGACACGCTCGGGCTGCATCATCGTCTTTCCAGAGTGAGTGTGGGTGCCCACAGCCCTGTACTGACCCTGCTTGGGGCAGCCTCATTGGAAGGCACTGCTCCCAGTGCCCACTTCACACTAGGCTATGGGAGGGGGGTGCTTCACACACCCCTGGCGCGCAGCCTCCGCTGGGGCAGAGCTCATGGCATGCATTCAGGGCTGCTGGCTGTGCTGCTGTGTGCTGTCAGACCCAAGGTGGCCCTGGGGCTGTTTGAAGGATGGCTGAAGTGGCGCTGGGAGCAGATGAGTTTTGGAAAGGACCTGTGCTACTTCACGTCACATCAGTGCCTTCCTGCATGCAGATTTGAACTGCAGTGTGTTCATCACATGGCACTCGGGAGCACAAGGAAACCCATGAAAGGCAGGCAAAAGAAAGCAGCGCGGGACAAGGACGGTAACGTAGTCGCCAGTGCCCTTCCATGATAGGGGAACCAACCTGTTCCCATCTGATAAGTAGAGCCCTGGCAATGTTCACATGAAGGCTCCTAACCGACGCGCTGTGCACAGGGTGTGCCAGGAAGCAGGGCCAGAGGCCTGCAGGGAAGCGCCCTCAAGCAGCAGAGCCTCCTCCAGCGCAGCATGGCACAGCCAGGAGCACAGTCCCAGGGGGCACTGCCAGCCGCCAGGTGGGTGCTGTGTGCCTGGGATGTCTGGGCAGCACTATGACTCTCTCAGCTGTCACTGGGCTGGGCAGTGTCATGGCTGCATTCTCCTGACACATTTTCACCTCTCCAACCCAGGCCCCCAAGCTGAAAGGCACCTCCCTGGCCATGAGGGCCTTCCAGCAGCCAGGCACCCAGAGCCTGGGACGAAGGCAGTGACAGGATGAGGTGGTGCCAGCTGGCAGGTGGGATGCTCAGCCCTGTGCCTGTTCCAGCTGCTGCCCTCACAGTGGGGCTGGGGTCACTGGCATGCTGCTGTTGGCTGTGTGATGGCACGTGTGTGCAGGTCAGCTTCTTAGCTCTCTGCTATGAAATAAAAATATACCTTTGCACCATGCGTGCAGCCATGAAGTCTTACTTTCTGGTTTTACACTTCATGCTAGTTCTACCAGCCCGTGTCGTCCCACTGCCATGATCCAGGCTCATCTTTGTGCCACCAGCAGATTTCAGCCTCGGGCTCCTGGCTGCCTCACCACTAGGCAGGGATGTGCTCACAAGGCAAGGCAACGCGCAGTGTGGGGACACGGGGACAGGTCAACCCTGGCACCACCTGTGCCCACTACTGCTTGGGCGTGCATGGAAGCCCTGACCCTGCACCAGGAGGCAACAGCTCCACTGGTGGGTAACATCACCTCCACCGGGGGGTAACATCACCTCCACCAGGAGGTAACACCTCCACAGCCCCACAGCCACACCTGTGCTGATGTGCAGCAAGAGCTGTGCTGCCGCACCCAGCCACCCCTGGAGCAGTTTGGGTACTCAGAGCGTAGTGCCGGCGAGGGCCGAGGGACGTTGGTCTCAGCCCCACAAGGCACCGCTGGTGGCAGCAGCGTTCCCTGCTAGGAGGGCTCTTACCTTTTCGTAAGGAACTGTTGCAGGAAGAGGGGCCGGACACATCCAATCGTTTCGAGCTCTACCTGATGCCGGCTTTAGCTTTGTAGGAATGCAGCTCTCGCAGCGCAGCAGGCACTAGGACCCGCCTGCATCCCTCACCCTGGGCCTGCACGGAGGGACTAAATATAGCACAGCAGGGCTGCGGGCTGAAGCCGCCGAGCGGCCGTCCATGCTGCTGGGAGGCGGCGGGCAGAGCGCTGCTGGTGCCGGGCACGCCGCGCCCTTGGCCAGCAGCACCGCAGTGGGCAAAGTGACCACGTCGCTGCTCATCAGCAACGCCAGGACGGCCTGCAACGCGGAGCTGCTCGCGCGAGAGGGGGTCACCTTCTGTGTGAATGTCACCAGGCAGCAGCCCTTCCCCAGCTTCCAGCAGGCCCGAGGCGTGCGCGTGCCTGTGTTCGACGACCCGGCTGAGGACCTGTACCGCTATTTTGAGCAGTGCAGCGATGCCATAGAAGAAGCCGTCAAGAGCGGCGGGAAGTGCTTGGTGTACTGCAAGAACGGCCGCAGCAGATCCGCCGCTATCTGCACCGCGTACCTGATGAGACACCGAAACCTCCCGCTCAAGGACGCCTTTGAGGTACTGCATTCACAGCCACAGCGATGCTCAGACGGCTTTGGGCACTGCATGCGATGCTTACAGAGCAGTGGCTCAGGGTGGGTTTCGGGATAAAGAACGGCAGGCATCGGCACGGGGAGGTGGCGGAGTCACCATTCCGGGGGTGTTACGGTCTGTGTAGATGTGAGTCAGCCGTTGGCCTGGTGATCCTACCGGTCCTCTGCAACCTCAGTGATGCTGGCATGTCTCACAGAAATAGATCTCGCAGGTGTCTTGCTGCTCTCCCCTGCTTATGATCAATTATTTAGACACTCGGTATTTGAATACATTTCAACCACACATTTTTTTTCACCCCCACTTGGAAAAATAAATCTGCAATATCGGCTTTATGGGGCGAACAGACTTAGAGATCCAAATAGTTTTAAGCACTGGTAGCAACAGATGCATTCAGGGTTGTTTATGAACACTTCCCCTACCACTTGCTTATTCATGAGAAATGGAGCTAAAGGCAGAGATGTGAAGCAGATCAGTGAAAATAAAAGGAGTCTTTGCAAAAGTCATGTTGCAGGATTTGCTCTAAAGCTGTTGCATGCATATCATCTGTGTGACAGCCTAATGTAGCAAAGAAACACCATCTGTTAGGCCTGCTAAGCAGCTAGAGGCTAGCTAGCTACGAATAATAGCATCTCACCTTCATTAGGACGCTTGTCTAATAAATAGGACAAATAAACAGATGCTTCACGATCTTTCAGCCTTCACCCATTTGGTGTATGTACATACATTGTGATGTCTCTAATACAGATAACTGCTTTGCTTTCAGACATGTGACCAAATTTCACCATCTCTGTAAGAGACATCCACATTTCCAGCAAACTCAACATCTCCTTTTCATGTCTTGTCCAGGAATCCACTGCGTAACAAGGAACATATGCAAGCACAGAGGTCATCAAAAACATCCATTTATTATTCCGTAACAAAATCAAAACCAAAATAAATCTTCTCAAAAGCCTAAGAAGAAGAAATCAGTTTGCACGATAACTTCCATTGCTTCTGTAACATCTCTCCTTTTTTCTAGGTGGTGAAGGCTGCCAGACCAGTAGCAGAACCCAATGCAGGGTTCTGGTCTCAGCTACAGAGATACGAAGAAGATCTGAAAATACCAAAGCAGTCTGATCTGCTAAGCAAAGGACTGAACTCACTTTAAAACACCTCCACACATCGCTTTTTAAGCAGCTTGCTATAGCTGAAGTAGAAAAAAAAAATGACAGCATATATCACCCATATATAAAATGCCTTATTTGCTGCACTGAGTGGATGGCTCCTTACATTCATTCAGAAGATGGCTGATGATGGTGCTTGGAAAAGGAGCGGATAATCAGGGAAAAACAGTAGAAAACCCAATTGTCAGAAGGACCACAAACAAACAGGTAAACAGCATTTGTATTCTCTCAGTAATGCTCAATGTGGCAATGATGCACTGAATGAACAAACAAGGGATTTTACTCTTGGTTTCCCAGTGACGTTGCAGGAAGAGCTGATGCAAGACCATGGAAGCTCTGAGTTCTGACACACCAACTGCTCTGCATAAATTCTGAATTGTTCTTACTTTCAACTAAACCAAGAAACCAGCACAGGTTTACACAAAAAGACACAGCACAGAATATTCAGGTGATTATAAGGAGCTCAGCTCCCACCATGCAAGCTAAATGACTCCTCTGCTTCTGAAATTGTTCTCTAATATTCCAAAGGGGAAAGACAATCATGTTGAGGAACAAAGATGACAGTGGCAACCTAAAAGCCACCCTCACTCCTTTCGATTTAATTTGTTAAGTTTCGATTTAATTTGTTAAGTTTAAGATCCGTCAGTGGCCAAATTCATTCCTTAAAGTATCACTTTACAAGTCAGCAGTATCTGCAGTATCATGCAAACAAAGTGACTAAACTGCTCTGAGTGTTTGCAGATTGCCCCAATGAATGTATCTGTTTGGATGGACAAGGAAGGACAAGCTAAGGAAGATGCACGAGGTTTCTCATTCAGGTTCCCATGCACCAGAACAGGCTACAGTCATGGTTTGACACAAGAAAACAGATAAATACCTAAGTATTTTGTTGAACTATATTAAAAAATTCATAATTTAATGACAAAGAACTGTGAACCTGCAGTGTGAAATTCCATTTCATGTTGCTCAAGACATCAATATTAAGGAAAATTAGCTCATATTCAGTGTCTTAAGTGCTTACATAAGGTAACATATGCTCCCAGTAGTGGAGCAGTTTATGGCATCAATTCTAATGCTGGAACCATGACAGAGAACAAAGCCACTGCGGAATTACTTGAATTAGGCAATTCAGATGCAATAGATGCTCCAGAAGTGAAAGACTGCCAAAAATTTAAATACAATTATTTTAGAAGCTGGAAAGGAAAAATAAAAACCGGTGCTATCTTCTAGTTACCTCGAGGCATAGTCTGACCAATTGCTTTCCTTGCTCCCAGCTGTGTTTGGTTTGTTCTGTAGCATTTAATTTTTATAGCTACAACCCAACCAACAAGGAATTTGTTGCACATCCATGGATACGCAGTGAGTGGTTGTTTTTACGGGACTTCTGAAGCTTTTACAGATCTTGACTACATACATAATATGTATTTCAGTACACCATGAGACTTGGATTTCAAACCCCCAGCATATAGACTATCTCTTCATTAATGGCCAGGATACTATGCATCAGAAACTCTGTTTAGTCAGTCAGCAGAATAAAGCTTATTTACTGTTACAAGCTAAAGTTCCCAACACTAATGAAAGTAAAACCATTTCTAACAGTGAGCTGTATTAGCCCACAGGCAGCCACAGCATACCAGTTTCACATTGTTTAGTTAGCTGAAATAGAAAAAGGTGGTCTCAGTTATCAGGGTATCCCATGCTCTGTGCTTAAATTTTACCAGATTTCTCAGCATGCAGACAGCCTTCATGCTGCAGATTTCACATCCCATCTGCAGAAACCTATTTCTACTCCAAAGCCATTTCCAGAAGTAGGTGTTCAGATGTAGATCATCTCCAAATTAAGATGAAAGATTGCGACATAGAATGAATCCCTGGAAGAAGATCTTTTTTTCTTTTTTTTTTTTTAATATAAGTTCAAAACCTCGTAACGTTACAAGCGATGTGACAATGTAAGTTTAGACATACTCCTTGGAACTTGTGACTGCCTCAGCATTTGTGGTATAAATTTGCTGCTGACCAGCTGCCTGGCCTGCTGAATATCTGTATTTGTTGGCACTGTAAATTAAGAAAAAAAGATTTAAAAAACAGGCATTACACACACAGCTTCAGGCAGTTAGGACGTTACTCATTCGGGTCTGTATCCACTGCACTGGTACATGTGCTTCCCAAGGGTGCAGCCTATTGTTCTCACCAGGTGGCACAACCACCTTTCTCTTAGCCAGGAACCAGCTCTGGGTTCCTTCCTCACCTGTGCCTTTCTTGGAGGCTGTTAGGTCAAGCATCTAAAGCACAATGGAATATAGATTTTAATGCCTTTGTGCAAGTTGCGGTTTTTAATACAGGAATTAGAATTACGAGAAAACAGAACCATCTTCAGCCTAACCCCTTCAGCTGTCGCCCATCATGTTGAACTTCTCTTGCCTCCATCAGCTTTGCCTGATTTTTCAGGATATTTCAGGTTATGTGGTACTTTGTATCAGTAAGATACAAAGTCAAATCTAAAGTCCAACTTGGCTGATAAAATATTGCCATAAAAATTCAGTGGCTTCAGATTAGGCAAGGGAATATCAGAAGAACTCTCTCAATTACTAGGTGTCTTGACATAACTTTCCTAAGAGTGAATTCAGCACGCTTCTCTCTTCTGTCTTACGATCCTCTCAAGCCTGACAGTAGCTTTCCTTCAAGCTGTTTGGGATCTTCTATGCAGACAAGGACCTCTGCTATTTCTGGCAATCCAGTCCCTCTCCTTGAGAAGGGGACCTTCGGTATGTGTAAGAAATAAAAGATTGGGGAAAAATGCAGGCAAGGTTAAATATGGAGGCCAGGAACTTTGATTTTTTGTTTTGATGCACACTCAACATATTGGTTGTAAGATGTTCCACAAGAAACAAGGAAACATCACATGCTTCTAGCAGTCAATTTGGAGCAGAAAACGCCACTGCATTTTCTTCATAATAAATGGGGTTTGAGCATTTTAATAATGATGAGTATTACAGAAGATCTTAATTACAGTACCCTATATTCTTTGACACACTTTTGGCAAAACATAGTTTGCTCTTTCACTGCACATTGTTATCACATAGATCTCAGAAGCACCATCAGAATTACCAAAGCCTAGCTATAGGTGACTGCTGACTGCAGCCAGTTACCAACAAATTCAGTATCTGGGAGACATCAGTGCCTGGTACAGCATCACCACCCATCACAAGTCTGTGACATTCCAGAGCACTGATTCAATAGGTAGAGTTTCCTGTTTATTTTGCTGCAGATTCAAACCAGGGCAAAAGAAAGAACAGAAAATGATATATAACAGACAGTTACTATTTGAACTGCCAAAGATTACCTGTATTTCTGTTTTTCCTTCCCTTTGCATGAACAGGTTAGGAAGATCCCACCAAGCATACAAAGAACAGATCCAGCCCAGCCTAAGTACAGAGCATCTCCCAGTTCATATCTGAAACACAAAAAGTTTTATGCATATAACAAGATCACGAAGCCATTGCTTTAGAATGAGATAAAAAGCACACAGATGACCCAAACAAATTCAATTCTGGATAGATGTCAGCTACCTGAAGGGTACCTCGGCAGATTACAGAGGAGAACAGATCCATTTCTGTGTCTGTTCAGTAGAACTCTTATGAGCATATTCAAGTGCTCTGCCAATCAGTGCACAACAAAAAACACAAAGCAACATAATAAGTAGCAATAAATAGTTGCAAACATTTAATAAGTTGCTGATAATAAAGAGAGATGCTGAATCAACATTGAATCCAATAGAGCAATGGGTATGAATAATTTAAGATAGAAAGGGAAAAAGGAAAGTTACATGCATGCTCCTTTACATATGCTGAATTCTGTATCAGTAGCCTGGTCATTCATGTGACTCATCAGCTTTCTCCATCAGACCTTCCTCTTCAGCCTCCACTCGGATGAGGGTGCCCAAATACTGAAGAACACTAAGAATTACCCTCTAGCTGGTATTTGGGTGAAGTGCACAAATGTGACAGAAGTAGAAGAAGAAAGGAATTCTGTCATGTATTTTTTTTAGGTATCTAGAGGGAGATGTCCCTGCCCATAGCAGGGGATTGGAACTAGGTGACCTTAAAGGTCCCTTCAAACCCAAACCATTCTATTATTCTATGATCTCAGATGACAGAGGTATCAATGTGTTGTGCACTGTGTTACAAAAACTTCTTTCTTAGGGAAACTCCTGACTGCCTTTCCCAGGCTCAGACACGGCTACTCTTTGAGTCAAACTTTTTATCCATGAATTTCCAGGGCTGGATGGAGGGATTTTCTGAAGAGTCTCTTTCTGTACAGTAAAATGGAGAGCTATCCTTTTTTATTCTGGGACTGTTCCTAAATGAAGTTCAGACACACAGAACCACAGAGAGTGCTGAATATTCTTTAGGACATGTAAGTTTGTTACGAGGCTGCCTAATAAACCATAGCCTTTTCCCAGCTGTCCTACTACAAAAGGAAGAACGAATTCTATACAAACAGCTGCTTACGGGTGGTCCAGTGTTGTGTCCATAGAGAACTGATTTCTCTGGTTAGCTGCTTCTTATGACAGACTGCAATGGCAAAGTAATGTCAGTGGCATGGCCAGTATAAGGGCAAAATAACTGTCACGGACCACACGGAAGGTATACTGAAACCAGGTATGTGGATATCCTTCCTGTTTGTAAATATCAAATCATTATTTAAAAGTGTTTGTTTTTGACTCCAGAACCAGGAAGTTCTGGGGTGTTCCCATTGCACACTGGAACCCCAAGCAGAGCTCTGGTCCCCAGTGTTTCAGAGACTATGCAACAGAAGAGAGAGACGATCATCGTCTCAAAACAAACAAACAAAAGGTTTGGGGGGGAAGTTGGAATACTAAGGAAGAATAGGAGAGTGCTGACTTGTGCAAGCAATGGTCTCTGATCACCAGTTGTCTGAAGTCAGGAATGTTGCACACATCATATATAGGAAAGCATATATAGGATGTATCCAGGGGATGATTCGGGTTTCCTTTCACAGTTATATAAGAAATTCCTCTAAGAATCAACAGAGGTTAATTTTACTAATTGGCTGAAATCAGACCAAAAAAAAGCAATCCACCTTCTTAAGACTAAAGATTAATACTGCCCTGTAATAGAAATTAAACCCCTTTCACACAGCCCAAGGAGGATGAACTTCCTGGAGAACAGAGCATGGGTAAACAGAGCTTTACCAACAATCAAAGTTAATTCCCTAAGAACTCTTCAATAACCTGATAGTCTTAAATAGGAAGTTTAGATACAAAAAAAAATCTTCAGATACCAAATGCAAACAATCTGATTAACTGATTAACACAAACTGATGTTGAAGCCCAGCAACTATAGCAACTATAATGTAACTACAAAATTCGATGGCTGTTCTACAGATTGTTCTACAAATTGTTCTGCAAATTTTTTTTGGTCTTCCCACATATTTATTACTTTTCAGATAATGCTCTCAAGGGCACATAAAGCAAAAAAGTCTTACAAGTGCGATTTCTTTGGAAGTGCTTGTTTGAAAACATAAGGAGAGCAATTGCTTCAAGTACTGTGATTCACTAGGAAGCACTTTGCATCCTACATCCCTGAACTGATCCTCAAAAGGAAAAGCTATGAAGCACTTCAAATATAATCCTAGGAACTAATAGTTTATAGTTTACTGATCTAAACACGACATACTTTGTAGAGGTGCTGGCAAATAATAAATTTCCCCTCTTCAAGTTCCAATAGGGGAGATTTAGTTTAGATATAAGGAAAAAGTCTTTCACACTGAGGGTGGTGAGGCACTGGCACAGGTTGCCCAGAGATGTGATGGATGCCCCATCCATGCAGACTTCCAAGGCCAGGCTGATCAGGCCCTGGGCAACCTGATCCAGCTGTGGTGTCCCTGTGCACTGCAGGGCAGTTGGACCACATGGCCTTTAAAGCTGCCTTCCAGCTCTAAGGATTCTACGATTCTTCCTCAAAGCAGCTCTCTCATGTTCCTCAGGCAATGTATTATTTGTTTTGCTGTCCCTTTTTCTCTCTGTCCAAAGGAGATGCCCAGTCATCACCCCCACACTTGCTCTTCATCAATAAGTCTATTTACCAAGATAAGCCATCCTTGGTGGATGTTTAGTTTTGAACAAGGTAAGTTATCGTCAGACATTTAGTTTTGAAAGTTGCCGCTTCTGTAACAGACCAAGGGCTTTTATACCTCAAAAGCTGTTTGTGTGTAGCCTAGGATGACAGTGCCACAAACCTTGATGAGGTCCAAAGACCATGGGCCAATATGACAGAACTGTGATGCTGCACGCATTGATGAGAAAAGAGATTTATGTTTTGCATTGTGGATTAAATGCAAAACCTGAGGACTAAGAATAGGTTTTTTTTTGTTTTTTTTTTTCCTCAACAGGTAGGATTGTGAAAAAAGAAAAAAAAAAAGAAAAAAAAAGAAAAAGAGATTCCATACAGGTGTAAGGAGGCCTTTAAAAATGATAGCAAATCTACCATTGTTCACTAAATTTGACTTTGAATTTTATTTGTAATATCAGAGTACATGTGCAGAGAAAACAGATCATCAGGGGGACAGACAAGGGGTGCAGTCAAAGAGAAGAGAAGAAAGGAATCATTTTGGCTCAAGTAGATAAAAGACACTTCTTGATAGGAACTTCAGTATCATTAACTTCAGTTCTGTATTTTGCAAACTCAGTGTCACGAGTTGCCAGCAAGAGAGAATACTCCATGCCAATAATCCAAGGCAAATTTGGAGTTGAAAGACCCCACACATTCACTGAACCTTCCAGAGAAGAACCTCTCCACCCTTCCCACCAACAGCAAACATCTCTGAGGTGAAAAATTACCCTGAAGATAATTTTTTCCTTCTGTAGGGCCGTGCACTGGGATCCATCCAGGTTTTGAAACCCTGGAGCAGCTGAGGCTAATCCTGCCATCTAACACATACTGGAGTCTAGTATGACATATTTATAACTTACTTGGTTCCAGTATATAATGGGTTAAAGAACTGAGCAGTGATCATTGCAGCATACCAAGAAACGGCCACCATCGAACAGAGACCTGCCAGAAAAAATATTAAAAAGCACACAGCTGAGTCCTTCAACGTGTTTAATCCAACAGCAGTGTTCAATTCATTTAGTCTCATTTGACAGCAATACAAAGTACTGACAGCATTTTTATTTCAGACTCAGCATTACCTCCTAAAATAAAAAGAAATCCTCCCGTGACAGCAACCTTCATTTTTTCATCCTCATCACTCAGCCCAACATTTGTGCATTTTAAACCAAGCAGCGAGACCACGGCAGCTATGAATCCCAGAAGGATGGAAATGATCATCAAGGCACGGCATGCCTGAACATGGACTGAGCGAGACAGATAAAGAGAGAACAAATAAGGAACTATACAGAAATTAACCCTATCCTGGTAAAATGGAACAGATCAGTGACAAAATTAATAGAAGTAGTAATGAATGAATCTTGTCCAACCTTGTCGTCCAGTTCTGAAAAATATCAAAAACGTGGAAGGCTGAATACAGTCAATCAGAATTCAGAGCTGAACTATGCTTACTTTAAGGCTCAGTAAATCCTCTTAGGAGCTTGAGTAAACCCCCAAAAGCATAGCAAACACTTCACAGCTCACATCCTTCAGTCCTGTGAAAACACGTTGCAGTAGACAAGGTCACTTGCAGGTGCAGGTACACATCTCCAGCCTGTTGGTTCTGGTGATTTCCTTTTACCCACAGACCCTAATGCACAGGACACCTCTGAACTCCAGATCCCAACCAAGGTGACACTATGGAAGACTGTGAAAATATCCTGGACAGAGTCTGCTTTGCTACTTCCAGTAAGAGATGGAAAAAGCAGGTGCTGGGGTTAGCAGTGTACTTTCTGATACTTTCAACTGAATGGGTAATGAGCAGGGGATGAGCTGGCCCAAGATCCACAGCTCCGCTCTCCTGCTGAAGATATTTTTTTGCAGAGAGTGTTTAGCTGGTGAGGGTATGTTAGAGAGTCTGTGCCCAGCTACTGAAACATATTAAAAGCTTGCTTTCTGTCTCTGCTGACAACTCTGCATCATTTAAGCTCCCAGTTTTTGCAGTTAGGTATCAATCACAGTAACTGAGACCAGTTATTGACCAGCCTAACAAGGAAGGTCAGACAGGGACTTCAGGCTCTTTGGAATGGCAGCCTGAATGTAGTAGGTTCTGGTTCAAATGACACTTCAGCACCTTTTTAATGAGATAAACATGCCAAGTGTCACAGGTCTGATGGGCTCGACTCTAACAGTGCATAATTAGGGTCTGAACTGGATAAGTTTCTCATACACACCTGAACTGACCATGCCCTGGCTCATACCCATGAGAGCTACAAACTTTTCTTGAAGATCCCACTATTTGCCCTTACTGACACTTCCACTTTCTTTGCCCAACTGTCCTCTCATCTTTTTCTCCCATTCTGTGTCTTCCAACTTGTTTCTTTTCCAGTTATCCTCTCCTTAATCCTTTTCTTCTCAGTTTTTTCTCAGTTCTGCAAGCTGCTTTGTCTCTTCCCTCTTCCCATAGTTACCCCTCAAGTATATCATCATCTCCTCAAAACAGTAACTGATCTCTTCAGTGGATCAAATCTGATCTTCACAGTCTCATTTTCAGAGCCTGGCCTATAAATTTACTTTCCACCTCACCCAGCTTTCCCTCTTGCTGAGACCACATTGTTCTTAGTAACTCTCCAAGAGCTTTCTTCCTTTCTTTCTCTTTGGCTTTAGCACTCACAACACTCTTTTCTGCTTCCCTTAGATGGCTTTAAAACCTACTTTGTCATCAGTAGCTCCAAGATCCTGACCTGATGTGGCCCTGCTGCCCACATCCACACAAGGGAGCTCTACAGAGAGACAACAACCCGTGTAAATACATTCATGATGAGACGCTGTACAGACTCAGGGATAGTAAGTTAAGAACCAGCCCTTTAAGGGGGTTATAAATGAACCAAGCACATAACTCATACAAGCACTCTGTTGAGGAAAGCCATATTTCTGCTACTGGTGATTCTAATGACTTATGTAGGATGTTCATTCCTCTTAATACACACGTGCATTTTAAAGCCAATTGTCAGGTAACAATTTGTTAGAAGGATTGTTAGGTAACTATTAGAATTATTAGAAGAACAGAAAATTCCCTAAAAATGGGCACAGACAGCTTCACAGGACTGCTATGCTTGTTTCAGAACTGGTCAAAAAGTTCAGTGCCTTATTCCCACTGATCCCATGTTCCACATCTGTCAGATCAGGAGTATCTTCCTTTCTATTTAGTTTGCCCTCCTCGCAGTGTGGATTCAACTAGTTAGGAAGACATTTTTATCTGGGATAAATCTGAAGTATTCAAGATGGATAACAACTAACTTCACTGTCTATAAGCATGCTCACTATCTTCAGATAGTGCCTTAATTTAACACCTGAGGACATGCTGTAATTCTGCTGCAGGCTGATAGGCAGTACAGGAGACAACAGACCAGGATTTCCTGATATTTAGAACCACATCTAACAAGCAATCACTAATTTCTAACATGTAAGTTAATTTAAAGCACATACTTGCTGTACTTGTTCCATTGTACACAGTTTTCACTCTCAGCAAGGAAAAACCACTACCCACTTTTTGGATTAAAAAAAAATAGTATTGACAGCTGCTTTATGGAAAAAAAATAAACCTCCAGATAACATTGGCTATCAACTATTGCAAAAGAATGCCCATGCAGTAATTCCATATAGATATGAAGCTGTCAGATATGTGCTTGTCTTTTTTTTACAGCCTTTCCTTATGCATTCCATATACAGCACCACTCAAAGCTTTATATTGCTTTAACCAGCAAAATCTGTTCTGTTCAGGAAGTCAGTGTTATTTTCCCTTACAACCAGAACAAAACAAAAATCTTGCTTCTTTTTCCCAGCAAGTCTTAAGCAGCGTAACAAGACCGTGCAAAGTCACATACCAGGCAGAGCAAACAGAGAGTCAAATTGCTTGCAGTTGGATACCCCAGTGCTGTCTTCTGCGCAGCTCTTCCAGAGGTTTTCATACAACGTAGATGCTGTGATTACACTGCCATGTGAACTGGAGACTCTCCAGTAACTGTGTGGCAAGGTACCTCCAATAAAAGCCCATCCAACCAAACACAAAAGGAACCCAACGATTTCCAGCGCAGCAGACATGCTTGTGAGGAGCAACGGTTGAATATCCTTATAATTAGATCAGCATCAAGTGAAGCATTTCAGAAGCCTCCTTGCTGTTTCATCTCTGGGTTTCACTCCAAAATGAGACTACCTTTGCTCTTTGCTCAACCCCAGAGATAAGGCTTGCAGTCTATGACAATAACTGGCAGTTGTTCATGATAAAAGATATTAACATTAAAAAGCTACTAAAAATATTAATTTTCTAATAGGAAGTGATAAAGTCTAGTCTTAGTCTCAGCCTAGAAATTCTAGCCAGTATTTCTAAAGAGTATTTTAAGAAAGTCTCTCTCTCCTTCTCTACCATAAACTATGGTGTACATTTGACTAAAATTGATTGTAATTTAATTTGCTTAATGACCTCAGATTTTAAAAAAAGCTTTCTTGTGTCTTCTTTATGACAGAGAGCTTGAGAACATGAACTTATTTCTGATGCTAGAGAACTGAGCATATTTTTGGAATTATGGTCACCAGTGAGCAACAGCAACAATACTGCCAGCTTCTTTCAGGAATGTTAAGACTGTGGTTGATTGATTTTCATTAATATTTCACAATGTATTGATCAGTAGTTAAACTATACAGTTTAAACAGAGTTTATTCCACTTACACTGGAATAAAACAGTGAAAATGTACAGTCCATGGAAATGAAATATAAGGATGTATCACTGTGACAGACCTATTTCAAAAGGAGTAAAATGATGAAGGCAAATAGCTATATGAGAATAATACATACCGGTTAATTGCATCTGTCAGAACATTAAAGTATTAAAAATCTATTCTAACAAAGCAAAGTATGTTAAACTTGGTTTATTTGGTTCTGCTCTTGATCAGACAAACTTCTAGACTCAATTCACATCACCCACTAATGTTTATAACTTAAACTGTTCATGTATCCAAGTAGGGTTAACCATTTCTTGCAGCAATAACCTGCTCTTATCTCCAGGAAATGGAGTCACAGTTTATTCATAAAACCACTTTGCTATGACACAGTGTGGTAACAAAGTCACAGGATTACACAGAGACTCCCAAAAGAATTTGCTGTTGAGAGAGCCACAACCTGCCTAAAGCAAATACACCTATTTTTCCAAATTCAGTGGTCACTTCGAGCTGATGCTGTAGGTCAGCAGGTTTGGCTGCAAAAGGATACTACCATGCCAGTGTGATGATTTTCCTTCCTCGGCAGCCAAAAACATCTTTGCCATTATTTTAAATAAGAACAGATTTGGCAGCACAGGCAGAATGACCCTGAGCAGCTTGCAATCTTTCAAAGAAAGCAGATGGCGATGTGTTGAGAATTGATCTTTTCAGGAGGTTTTTCCAAAATCCCCTATTTCTGCTAAATCATTGCAGTTTGAAAATGATAGCACATTAAAATGAGTGCATTGTGCCAGTAAATTGGAATATCTGCATCCTGTTAAATACCCTTCAAAGAGTTTCAGATTAATTTATTCACAAACAGAAGTTACTCTGGTGACCTCAGCAATCACTTCTACCCATATGACTTCCAAAGTTGAATTTAGTTAGGCATTTGAATCAAGTATCCCTCTGATTTCATATTGTTGTCAAGAATTTAAAAATAATAATAAAAAAAAATCATTAAAGAAGTTCTCTCTTCCTAGTGGCTATTAAAAAGGCGATTTTGACATGCACTTGTAAAGTACACATATAAGAGGAACAGATTAAAGTGCAGATTTAGGATGGACAAGTTTTTCATACATGGCACAAGGCATTTTAATCATTCCCTTAAGGAAGTCACTGTTCTCTAAAGAAAAAAGAAGTGCTGTAGAATACAGGATTGTTGTTCACTAAATTCCAGCGGTTAGCAGTGAGCTTACCAATGGCACAGTGCTGTAGCACATGCATCAGCAGAGTAAAAGATACAGATAGTTATGCATAGAAGACAGATATGGATAGAAGCATGGATAGTTTCACATCTACACCATCCAGGACAGGAGTTTTAGCTCAGACTAGGTTCAGCTGGCTGGATGAACTGAATGCCTCCAATGGCTTGCAGTCATAAGGTGCATTCCTAAGGCACACTGCCCTGCTCACTTTCATCCACGAGGAATCACAGAATCATAGAATCCTTAAGATCATCTAGTCCACCCATCCACCTAACACCAATGTTGCCCACTAAACTCTGTCCCTAAGTACTATGCTACCCCTTCCACAGACACCTCCACGGACACTGACTCCATCACTTCCCTGGGCAGCCTGTTCCAATGCTTAACCACTCTTTCAGAGAAAAAATTCTTTCTATTATCCAATCTGAACCTCCCCTGGTGCCACCTGAGGCCATTCCTTCTTCAATTATGGCTGTTACCTGGGAGAAGAGGCTGACCCCTACCTCACCAGTCTTCTTTCAGGGAGTTGTAGAGAGCTATAAAGTCTCCCCTGAGCCTCCTCTTCACCTTTCATGAGCCCATGCTGGCTGGGCCTAATCCCCTGGTCATCCTATACATGCCACATGATCGCCCTCGAGATGATCTGTTCCATAACCTTCCCTGGCACTGAGGTCGACCTGACAGGTCTGTAGTCCCCAGATTCTCCTTATGATCCTACTTAGAGATGCACATCACATTAGCAAGTCTTCAGTTATCTGAGACTTCCCTGGTTGAGCACAGATTGTGAAAAGATGCTTGACAATCACCTCCATCAGCTCTCTCAGTCCCCTGCATATGCTAGCAACTTCCATGTACTCTCCCTGAGTTGCCATAGCAGGTAAATTCTCTTATTTTCCCAGAGTCTCACCAAAAGCTCCCCGTTCATCCATGCCAGTCTTCTCCTCCAGGTCATCTTACAGCACAGGGGACAGCCTGCTCCTGCACCTGTACGACTTCCTTCCTGAGGAGCATACAGCCTTCCTGGACTCATATACCCTTCAGCATGGACTTCCAAGGGGTTTTCCCTACCAGTGTCCTGAATAGTTCAGAGTTCACCCTCCAGAAGTCCAGAGTAGCAGTTTCACCAGTCAGGTCCTCTGACTTCACCAAGAACAGAGAACTCTGCCATTTCATGGTGGCTCTGCCCAAGACAGCTCCTGACTTCCACATCTCCCACCAGTCCTTCTCTGTTCATGACCAGCAGGTCATGAACCTGCTCTAGTAAACACACATACCAGCTACATCAAGAAACTGTATCTTCCACAGACTCCACAAACCTAGCCTGCTTTCCTCTTGGCTCTATTATATTTCCAGCATCTGCCAGGGAAGTTGAAGTCCCCCATGAGAACAAGGGCTGATGATCGCACAACTTCTGCCAGCTGCTCAGAGGACATCTCATCTGTCTTCATCCTGGTTAGGCTGTCTGTAACAGATCCCCACCAGGATGTCATTCCTATTTACCTTCTCTTTGATCCTTGACCATAGGGACTCAACCTTATCACTGCCAGCTGCAAGCTCAACAACACTGAAACACTGTCCAACAAAGACAGCCACCCTCGTTCCTTGCCCATCCCTTCTGAAAAGCTTATAGCTATTCACTGCAGCACTCCAGTTGTGGCAATGATCCCACCATGCTTCGGTAAAGGCAACTAAGTCATAGCCTGCCATGGGATAAAGGAGAACACCACTTGTACTCCCACTCCACCCACTAACCACCCTAATTCACTGAAGTCCCTTTTGACAGCCCCAGGCTTCTCTCAGTGATTTCACTGCTGCCAGTGTGAACTATCACTAAAGGGAAATAACTAGAGGGGCAAACCAGACCAGGAAGTTTTCTGGTAAGGTCTCTGACCCAGGCCCCAGGGAAGCAGCACACTCCCCTACAGGTAGGGTCTGACCTGCACACAGGGCCCTCCATTCCCCTCAGAAAGGTGTCACCTACAGCAGTTACCATTCTTTCCTTCTCGGTGGAGACAGTCTTGAAGCGTGGAGTGGACTGCCTTTTCCTACACAACATCCGGGGTGGGCCTTCCAATGCATCCTCATTTACCAGTCCCTCAAGTTCCAGAGCCTCAAACCTATTACATAGGGGCACCTGGAAAGGCAGGATAGGTTGGGAGGGATTTTGCCTGCTGAGACCTGCTTCCATTCCTCCGCATCTCTTAGGCCCCTTCCTTTGCCAGATGGTGACAAGGCAGGAGGTTCACCACTACTTGAGGTGTATCACCCCAGTGCCTTTCTTGTAGGGTAAGGCAGGGAGTTGCTCCACCAGTCTACCTCCTGCTCACTGCTCCTTGATGCTCCTTAATCTCTCCACCATGTCATGCAGTAGTACCTCCCACTCTCCCATTGCAGCAACACACTCAGGCATTTTCTGCAGCTAGAGACTTGAACAGCTGTGTTTTTGGGCAGGCATCTGGGTTGCTATGTTATTTCTGTGCTCTCTAAAACCATTCTACAATGAAAACCAAGTGCAGCAAATGGAAATAACTGGAAAGATCATTACAGTAGTATACACTTGTTGCAAGTAAAATGCTAACAGTCGTACCAAGATATAGGCAGTATGCAATGTTCTTATAACAGGGCATATTAGCACACAATATGATTGAGATAGCATCTACACGTGGAAATTATGTCTTTTTTTTTTTTTTTTAATATCAGATCAGCCAGTACAGGAAAAAAAAATCCCAAACCTGAAAATATTAACACTTTAAGTTTTGATCAACAGTAACTTGTACCTTTTTGATCACTTCTATATGTTTGTTTCAAGAGCTAGGAACGCTAACTTACTCACTGACTGTAAGAAAAGAAACTGTCCTGTGACAGTTACCTTACTGTAAAAAGCAGTAACTCTTCCAGACAGCCACACAACACATCTGTCAGCTGGCATGAGGAACCCTGTGCTGTTTTTAGGTGACAGCTGGAGGTGATCCCTGAGCCCTGCCAGCCAGGACTCCTCTACTACAGTTCTGGGAGGGAGGAGGGAAGACATGCCCCAGGGCAGGTGTCTGCTTAATCCACCAGGAAGTTGTCTGTTCCTGGTGAATATTTTCTTTCCATCTTGAGTATAATTAAACCGCATTAAAATAAAAACAAAGAGACTGTCTGATATAGACACTGCTTGCCTCTCTAACAGGGCTGAGACATCTGTTCTTGCTTGTTAGGCCAGGCAAAGTGTGATGTCATCGTAAGCATCTGTTACAGCCTGCTACCCCACGTGGGGGCAGAAGAACCATTGGTCTCATCCCATCACTCTGCTTTCCAGAAAACACACCTCAGTTTCCAGATGAATTCTGGGCAAACTGATATCTACACAGAGGAAGTCTTGGAAAGGAATATTCTGACTCTGAGTAGCAGAAAGGCAGGAAAAGCTGACATTGTCTCTGACTCAATGAGCAGAGTTCTTTAAATCCTTAGGATATGATTTCCTTTCCTTTGAGGCTACAAATTCTGGCCTCAATGCAACACACTAAATACTTAAACTGGAACTATTACTAAGAATGCAAACGAGGTCGCTGTACTCAGGGGCCTAAGGAAGAATCACAAAAATCCTGAATTCTGAGTTTCCAGGCAGCCACATTTTTGAGATCTGCCTTACACTACTAGGCAGTTCTGACTGTGGTGGAGTCCATGTCTGTGTTAGGAAAGGCAAGTTTTCATAGTCTGCACTATCTGTAAGACCTGCTTCCAGTTTGGGCATCGTGCACTGAGAACAGATGAGCTGGAAAGAATCCAGAAAAACAGTGATGGCAATAATTAGGGATCCACAAAACAGGGAATGTGTTAAGAAATGATTCAGTAACATAAGTGACAAAGTGACTGCACAGTACTGAAAGCTGAAAACAAATAAATGGAAGGTTCTGCTCAAGACAGAAATCTTACCAAGACACCAGTTGTCCAAGGTTATACCATAACTATTCCCAACCTCCATTTTCTGGGGAAGACTGTCAATCCTTCCTAATCTTTTACCATAAAAAGTGTGTCTATAGAAAAATATTTTAAATATCCAGAATATACCAAACAAACCATTTTCAGTTCCTAAGAAAACAATTCTGTTTGCAAACTACATCCGCACATTCCAGCTCAGAAAATGCAAAATGACACATTTTATTGAAGCTGGCCACCTCTGAAAGTTTCTAGAACAAACACACGGATTTAGCACAAAGTCAAATTAGTTGTGTAATATACAAGTCCTGTCTCACACTAAAGCACTTACTGACATATTGTCTGTTTGCAGTTAAGAATGAGACTAAGTAAAACAAGTAAAACCAAAACAGATATGGCAACAAAGGCACAGAAGTTACTGGGCAAAGTTACTGGGCAATGGTGGGGCAAAGCATGCGGATTTCTCAAGGGTCCTTTAGCCTGTCTGAAAGTACTGAAGGACAAATCCTCTCCATACTAGAACCTCCGTGAAAACATCAAGTATATGCTGTCCAACTGCACTAATATGCTGCACAAAAAGGAAGAACAAAAATGCATCTCTGGATTTTATATACGTACACACACTTACTCTCTGAACTCAACATGTATAGAAACTTCGTGCACTGTATTGCTCCAAAATCAGTGACTCCACAGTCCATCCAAAGACCTTCGGAAATCCACTCTGAAGGGACCAGCACTGCTGTGGTGCCAGAAATCTTCCATCTGTTGGACATGGTAGCAAGAAGTAAAACGGTGAATCCAGCTAAAGCCAGCAGCAGTGAACATATTTGTAGAGAAGATGAAGCCATTCCTCTGACAGAAGCTGTTTTTAACGAAGCCTCCCACAATTTCTGGTATTATAAGCCTGTTGAAACAGTTTATACATGTACAGAAGATGGATTTACCTTTCCTTTAGGAAAACATCAGAAAGATGCACGTACAACTAATTTATTGTATAAGAAAAACATAGAACTGATATCTAAATCTCATGAAACAACTGGGATACTCAAATATTCTATGACATCTGAGTATTTTCTTAGGAAAACTTTTATTACCATACATGCATATTTCACAAAATACCAACAAAACCAGATCAAAATGAGGAATTCTCTATTTCACATTTGCAATGAGTCGTCAGTTCCTCACTTGTTTGCTAATTCAAACTTCTTTTAAAATTAAAGATATCAAATGCTTTCATAAATTGTCTCCTGATTACAATGCCTATCAATACAAATTTAAAGTGAAATGAATTTTGATACTTACGTTTATGCTATGCTTCTAATCTCCACATTTACCTTCCTGCTAGACAGTAATGTCAGCACTCTGTGTGGTCAGCTTGATCAAACAGAAAGGCAAGTTTTGTACTCTTTGGGACCTTTCCCCCCATTCTAAAAATCAAGGACCTGTGGCTGAAGCATTGCCCAACTGTTGCACAAAGGCCAAGATGCACCTTTTTGCTACAACGTCCCAGTGAAATGGACAACTTATTTGAGTTGAAAATCACAACAAAATCATGAGGGTTGCTATCAAAGGTGCCCAGACTAAACGGGCAATCACTGGTACATAGTTTGCTTTCTCAGTGCCACTGAGCTGCCCATGCATCAACAGTCTCCAAGAAAAATATTATAACAATTTCCATGATGACTTATTTACTTTACACCTTTGTTGCACTTGTCGCCAAAATGCTGTCCTCGCAGAACATTTATGCATTTATGATAAAACAGGCAAACAATCATAGAAAGCATTTGTTTTGGGATGCAGCCCCCGCTGCAATGGAATACAGAGCTCCAGCATGATGGAAAAAAAAAAAGGAATTAAAGCCTCCCCCCATAATCATTCCTTTTAAGTGTCTGTAACGTAATGGAAATTTATTTGAGCAAGGAAAGCAGGATTATACTTATTCTGCTCTTAAAAGCATGTGTATTCCACCATAAAAGTTTAATCCGCCACTCAGGAGGGCGAAATTTTCTCCTAAGTGACTGCATAGCTTCTTCAAAGCACACACTACTGACTACAAAAAATATGCAAAATAAATCATATGACCCATGTGGTCACAACACGGAGTTGGACTGTGGTGGGTAGCACGTAGCTGTTAACACAAAGTACTCACTAAAATACCACGATTTAAAATACTGTATGTTTCAAAGTGAGGAAGCTTAGAAGCTAGATTCCACTAAATAAACAAACAAACAAACAAACAAACAAACAAATAAATAAAAAGAATCCATCCTTGGAGCAACCACCCATCCTTGAGCCAGCACCCAAATTCTACCACGTTTTAGAAGGACTAGGGATACCACTGCAGGAGTCCTTCCCCAATTCTTAAAATAACAGCCCAGTCCTAATGTGCCTACTAAAGGCAACAACATCCATGAGCTCCATGCTGGATGCAAGCATGGTGGCCAAAACTAGGTGACATTTCAATTCAATTCATAGAATCATAGGATGGCTTGGATTGGAAGGGACCCCAAGGACCACAGAATCACAGAATGGCCAGGGTTGGAAGGGATATCAAGGATCACGAATCTCCAACCCCCCTGCCATGTGCAGGGCCACCAACCTCCACAATCAATACCAGCCCAGGCTGCCCAGGGCCCCATCCAACCTGGCCTTGAACACCTCCAGGGATGGACGGGGCATCCACAGCCTCTCTGGGCAGCTGTTCCAGCACCTCACCGCTCTCATACTAAAGAACTTCCCCCTGACATCCAACCTCAGTCTTCTCTCCCTCAACTCCAAACCATTTCCCCTCATCCTGCAGTTATCTACCCTTTCAAAGAGTTGAATCCCCTCCTGCCTGTAGGCTCCCTTTAGGTACTGAAAGGCTGCAATGAGGTCACCCCACAACCACCTTCTTTTCTCCAGGCTGAACAAGCCCAGCTCCCTCAGCCTTTCTTTGTAGGGGAGCTGCTCCAGCTCATCTCTGTGGCTCTCCTCTGGACCCTCTCCAACAGCTCCCTGTCTTGTCCTGGGGGCTCCAGCCCTGGACGCAGAGCTGCAGAGGGGGGCGATCACCTCCCTGTCCACATGACAAAAAGCAAATACATTGGTCAAAAAAATACAGGGTCACTGCAAAAGTGACCTACTGAATATTTTCCGTGCCTGTTCTTGTCAGGCACGTAAAGACCACCTCCGATAGCAGAAGCCACGCGCGCTGCGCGGGCAGCAAAGGCGGCGCACGGCTCACAGCGCCGCCCTGCACACGGACCGAGCAGGGAGGCGCCACAGCCACACGAACAACAGCGCGCCTCTGATAGGGTCTGCGGGGGAAAAAGGGAAACAAAGTTACAAAGTATTCTGAATTGCAAGGCTAAAGCAGACTGTAAATTAAAAAGAAAAGATTTGGTTATTAAGACGGAGCGCCGACGTCACGTGCACAAGCCGTAACGCCCGGGCATGCCGGGAGGGGCCGCCGCACCCATCATGGCGGCCGGGGCCGACCTTCCCAAGATGGCGGCGTGCCGGGCCCGGCGCCACGCCCCAAGATGGCGGCGGCCGCCCCGGAAGCGCTCGGCGCGGCGAGGCGCCCAACATGGCGTGGCGGTGCTGGGCCCGCGCCTGGGACCCGCGGGCGCATAGGTACGGCCGGGCGGGGCGGGCGGCGGC
>JAPSGF010000065.1:737412-749365 GCA_035772895.1 Perdix hodgsoniae
CGCCGCGCCGCCTGGTGAAGCCGCTGCTCTTCGCGGTGGGGGTGAGTGGCGGCCGGGGGAGGGCCCGGGCGCGGGGCCCCGCTTGCTGACCGCTGGCACAGTTCACAGGCACGGCCTTCGGCACGGCGGCCATCTGGCAGTACGAGGCGCTCAAGTCCCGGGTCCAGAGCTACTTCGAGGAGGCGCGGGCCGACTGGCTGGATAAGATTCGGCCGCAGAAGAGGGGGAACTTCAGGAAGCAGGTGCGGGGCCGCGGCGTGGGGCGGCGGAGGGAGAAGAGAGCCACGGCAGTGGCTTGTAAATATCTAGCGTAGGCACATCCTGCTGCTTCGGCGCTGGAAAAGCTATAACGGCTGTCGTTCCTAGGCGTTCCAGACGTCAGCTCCCAAAGAGGGCAGAGCTGGCTCACGTTCCGAACCTCAAGCATGAGTTGTTTAATCTTCTGGCTTCTGAATTGCGTTGATATTTTTAATGCTACTCTACGGATGCGAGGATTGAGGAGGCATTTGTAAGGAAAGCTTACTCTTCCACATGCATCACTTTGGAATTGGGCTGTAAACAGCAGCATAAGTAGTACAATACTCATGCAGTTACCAGCCCCTTTTATTTTCAGTTAGGCGCATTTAAATCTAAAATAACACCAGTACATGCTGAGGTCCCTGAGCAGTCCCCTGCTATGGCTGGTGGCAGCCCACACCTGCTCATTCATTCTCCTTTCTGCAGGAGGCAGGGCTGCGTGTGCTGGAGCAGCACAGGATCCTGGATGGCATTTGGCAGTGCCAGTTTTGCCACGTGCACTGTGCACATTGTGGTGCACGGTGAAAAGCACCCAATGGGTACAATCTGCTCAGCACATACACCTTTGTTTTAAATCATTGCAGCTTTATACTTCTGTTTTTCTTCAAATTTGGGGGTAGACCTGCTAATTAACTTTCTAGAAGTAAAACAAAACTGCCCTATTCAACCCCTCTCCTCAGTGAGTGAGTTCTGCTTTCAAAAGGTTGGGTTCTCCCAATAGATTCCAAGTGCATTCTACTTCTAGTATTGTAACAAAGCGATGTTAGTCTAGTGTCTTCATACCAAAGGAGTTGGTTGGATGTACCAGTATCATCTGTGTCCTGGGCCAGAGCATTGAACCAAAACCACAATGCTGTGACTCTGGTATCAGATAGAAAATAGTTTAAGAGCATTATTGCACCTGTTTCCCAGCATATAACTGATTTATCTGACTGTATATTCATTAATATGGATGGAAAGTCATTGAGCAGTCAGATATTTGTCCAAAGTCACTCTGAAAGCTCAAAAGGGGAAAAGGGGATGGAATCTGTGTGTGGGCTGACTGCACTCAAAATAAACTTTTTCAGGGGTTTTAAACTTGAAGGAGGGCTGGGTGAGCTGGACACAAGGGGGAATGGTATCCATATCTTGTCAGCCACCTCTGCAAAAAGTGACCCTGGCACAAAAGTGGAACCTCTGAAAGGTGGGTGGTGTGTTGTTAGCATGAGTGAGGCTTAGGGCTGGATTTATGCTGACTTTGGCTCATCTGCTAAAGCAAACATTATGGACTAGATCCTTCTTCAGTTCAAGCAGAGGTAACCTGTGGAGTTGTGCAGAGTGATATTACCCTGTTCTCTTTCTTGAAGAAATTCTTGATCTACCTGTAGATTTGTCAGGAAGGAGGATAGATAGTGACACTTTAGTAAGGAAATGCCAACTTAAAAGCTGAACCAGTAAGAGGTACAGAAATCTGCAGCTGATTTACTAGACAACTTTCAAACATATCCAGCTTCCATTCATAAACTTCTGTGACTGTTTCTGAAATTGCAAGTGCTCTGCAGCAACACTGATAAATACCAACTCTGTTTCAGGTTAACAGCTGGTGGAATAACCTGACTGAGGGTCAGCGGACTGTGACAGGTTTGTGTTAGCTTACACGTGTTAGACATTGACAGGAAGAGAAATATGGCAAACAGGTACAGTATGTTGAAACAGATGGCTTTCTTACTGCATTTAGGTTGTTAGGCACCAAGCATGTGTGAACTTACACTTGCACTATTTCTGCTACACTTCCTTCTCACAATATATTTTATGTGCATAAAAATATTGCATCTCTGTGAGTAAATTAAGAAGAGTTAGCTAGATTCCTCCCCCACAGCGTTTCTCTAAGGAACTGTGAGAAACAGCAAATACTTTTAGAAGGAGTATGAGCTAATTCTGTGCTTCTCTTTCTTCATGCAATTCTGTGTTATCTTGAATATTAGGTAGACATAAGATGCCCCTAAACTGTGGGGCTTCCTCATCCAATTGAAGTTGACTGGATTTACGTAGTCTGTTAAGTAACATGACCATTTGCCACCACAAGGAGGAATACTGTGTACTTGCTTTATTATTTCACCAATAGATATATGTGATAATTCTGTGATAATTTTTTGCTGTTTTATAGACATGCATTGCAAGCAAGCAGCATCTATGTAGTGTTCCTCCCTTTGGTTGGGATGTGGTTTTGTTTGGTTAGGTTAACATTACCCAAAATCCCCAAAAGAGGGGGATCCCCCCAGAGGTAATGTGTAGGGAGAAATTGATGCAAATAGCTAAACCATATCCAGTGATAGATATCTTATAGTTTGTATTAACAGGTTTCTAGAAATAGCTTTTAGGTAACACTATACTGTGTTGTTTACTTATCTACATGATAGAGTGCTTTTAATTATTCTTCAATAAACATGCCAGGTAATGATTCAGATGGAAGTATGATATTGTGTCTGGGGAGTGAGGACTCATTCTGCAGTCTCTAGATCATCTCTCATCACTTAGATAATCTAACATGCTAAGTTCTAGCAGGTCAGCCATTTAGGTATTTGCTGTAGCAAAATAGGCTTTCTTATTAGAGGAGAAGCACTTTCCTTGTATGCCACATTGGGATGTTACAGAACTACCAACAATTTCAGAACAGTAAAGCTAATGTGCTTCAATAGTAATAAAGAAAGTACTCTAAACAAGAAACAATAAATTTGCTTCATTATTGTTTTTAATCATTTATGTTCTTAAATAAGATTGCAGTAAACATCTGAGAAGTAAGAAGCCATACATTTACTATCTCACAAAGAGGACTGTACCTTAGCAATACTAAGTCAACTTTTTGAACTTGATGCCTAACTAGTATCATTACAAATCCCTCAAAATTGTTCTCCCCTATGAAGTGGAAAGAATGTGTACTGCATGCTTGTTACAATTGGAAAGATGAATACAGCAAGGTGAGCATAACAGCAAAGGAACTAGTGCAGATGGAATGGTGTTTCAGAGGAAAATGAAAAGTGCTCACCTGTCTTCAAACATCTAGGCTCACAGGAACAGAAGAACATACAACCAAGGATCCATACCCCAGTGGCACTCAGCCCTTAAATGAGGTCTAAGAGAGGTGCAGCCAGGCTCCTTCCCTTCCTGTCCCACACCTGCATTGCCTTCACCTGTGCTCCCAGGTCCTTGGGTCCTTTCCCCAGGTGCTCAATCAGTGGTTCAGGCCGTGACTCAACAGTTACCAAGCAGTATTGATATGGTTCCTGTAGCCTTTTCTCCATGCACAGTTGAATGCATCTGTCAGCTTGTTGGTGGTATTTGGGAAGAAGTAGCTAGAGAGGCAAGAAACAGCTGGTTCTTCATTCACTGATTCTACAGCTCAGTGGAGGTGTGCTGAGTGAGTGTCTTCAGTACAGATTTTCTGCATCATTGCATTTGCTAAACTGTACGTTAAAATAAGCCAGCTGAAGTTGTGTGTTCTGTTTATACGGTTTGTAAGTAGAGCTTTCTGTATTTCTCGCTGCTTTTTCTAAACTCCATAAAGTAAGAAATAGTGAGGGGAGAAATATGGTTACTAGGAGCATACTTTTGATTACAGTATTACAGCATATTATATTCATAATCTGTTACCATACCGTTTGTCTTCTTACTAGGTATTATAGCTGCAAATGTCTTCATATTCTGTCTATGGAGGCTGCCTGGAATGCGACGGATTATGTTTACATATTTCACCTCAGATCCATCCTCCAGTAAGTGAACACCAATTTGAGTGACTTTTCTGTATTGGTGTGTGTCAGGGCCTTTGAACATACTATAAAAGCTTGGGATGATGCTGCACTTGTTGGCGATGGAGCTGCAAGTAAGCTCAGTCATGCCCAAACATATTGTGTTGTCTAGATTGATGTGATTTTTTGTTTTAGTCAAAAATAAACCCCACCATTGGTGCTTTTCTAAGTATTGTAGTGTCAGAATAGTTGTCTGATGTCTGGCCTTCTCCTGCATTCAGTAGGCTGAAGTTCCTGCCTTTCTAAAGGTGAAGAGACGCTGAGTTTAGTGACACCAAGCCCTACTGCTTCACTGCACAGAATGCTGATTATCCCAGTATTCATACAGACATTAGTCTGTTTGTTATGGACAGTCTCCTCATTTCAAAGCTGGGCTTTGGATCACAAAAACAACCAACCACATAAACTAAACAAACACCCTCAGCTTCACCTTTGTGTGAAGTGTTTTGAGCTTAGGAAAAGAAGCTACTAGTATTAAATAACACAACAATTAGCTTTCTTTTTCACTGTAGAGAAAAGAATTGAAAGGATGAAACAAATATGCTTTGGGAAAATAGTTTCTGCTGTCCCCATAATTTTTACACAGGTGGAAACTCAGTGAATTCCCTGCATAGTCTCTAGCACCAAAGACAGCTTTAGTCCACATCAGTCACTCCAAACACTCCATTTGAAACAGTGTTGATCTTTAAACCTGCTTTTTGGCCTTTTTATGTTTAAAAGGCTATTGTTGCAGTGAGAAGAGCTGGTACTTCTTATGAATCAGTTTCCCTAGCAAAACATATCATCTTAAGATACTAATAATCTTTCACTACTACGTGTGTATATATAAATCTTTCCACAGCACACGAAAAGTGTTTTAAGATTGAGGTTTTATGTGAAACATTCCCTAGTAGGTACCTAAAGTAGCTGTTGGTACAGCTTGCATATCTCAGGCATATGTTCTGCTTTTCAGAAGGTCTTGAAATTTGAAACTTGTTACATTTGTGTTTGAGGATTCAAAGCACAATTAACCTGTAGTGTCTCTTGATAAATTCTTAGACTGTGTGACATGCATGCTGAAACAAATTAGAACACTAACTTTGTTTTTCATTAATTGTTTTTCTCTTTTGTAGAAGCCCTGTGTTCTCCCATGCTGCTTTCTACGTTTAGTCACTTCTCTCTTTTCCACATGGCAGCAAATATGTATGTTTTATGGAGCTTTTCCAGCAGTGTTGTCTCTCTTCTGGGATGTGAGCAGTTCATTGCAGTGTATCTTTCTGCTGGTAATGTGAAATACATATGTTTGCAACATTTTGAAAGCATAAATACATATTTGTGCAAGTAAAGTGTGCATGGTTAATAAGTGCGCAGTGACAGATGGCAGCTGTGCAGTGCCACCCAGTGCTCTGTACTAACTGCACTGCTTACTTGCTGTCACACAAAAGCCTGATGGCTGTAAGGTATTGGGCTTCTACTGTTCTACTATGAGAATACATGTTTCTCTTTTTTCAATCATTGTGGTTACCAAACCAAAATAGCTTGTAGTGTGGACTCACGGGGTCTACCTGGGAAAAGTTGACTGTTTATTCAAGTTCAAAAACAAAACAAAAAGCCCTACGCTACTTTCTTTAGCAAAATTAGAGAGAACGTTGTTGAGCTTTCTGATTCTTGTCAGCATTGGTGATGTTGTTTCTAATGGGCATCTTTACTTTCTAGGGGTTATCTCCACTTTTGTCAGTTATGTTGCTAAAATGGCTACAGGAAAGTTTGAACCATCCCTTGGAGCTGTGAGTATCTCAGAATATGAGACCTTATGTACTCTGTGAAGCTCTGTGGTCTGTGGTTATATTCTTTAATCTGCTTAAAAGAATATATTCTGGATCGTGAAAACTAACTAGGAAGGGTTACCAAAGCCCAAGTAACCAGGTAGGAGCTTGGATATTCTTCAGCTATTTAAGATCTCTTGCAGTGACAGCCCAGAACTGGTAGTAATCATAGTGGATTGCAAATTGCAAATGAGTACCTGACAGCAGGTCTTGGCACTCAGCAGATAGTTCAGTTCTGTAACTTGTGTTATTACATAGTTGTGTGTCATGATCTTCTCTAATTGAAAGACAATACTTTTGAAAGAGATCATGTATGCAGAATTGGCAGGTGCTGCTAGTGCAGCCTCTGGGGAATACAGTGCAGAAAGAACAGCCTTCTGGGCAGAAGTCTCAGTGTTTGAAAGGTATGAGGTAGGCTGAGGTGACATAGTTGTCTGTTCTGTACAGGTATTCTCAGTTTTAAAACACTTTATGAACTATAATGTTGAAATCAACATGGCCCTTTGCTGAGTGTTACAGACTTCTCCACTTGTTTTCCTAAATTTTTAAAACCAGATAGAAGTTGGGTTCTTGCTTTCAATGGGAAGGAATAATTTAATGAGCAGTTTCTAAAATAGAATTTTTGTTAGTGCTGTGTATTTTCCCTTCGTCTCGTGACTAAATTGTATCTGGAACAACTTCTGTTAGGTTTATTGATCTGAGCTTCCTGAAATTGCAACATTGCATCAGTTTGTGGTATTCACATCTTTTGCTTTGAACATTTCCATGGATACAAAAGCCTTCAGTCAGTTTAGTACAGAGCAGAGACTTGTTTCATTGACAAAAGATTTCTTTTTCCTGTCCCTCCATTACTTTCCTTGCTTTGTTTTCCATTATCTAAGATGTCTGTGTCTGATTAATGTGTGCATACAGATTTCTAGAGTTTCCTGCTAAAAGCACACTGATGTTAGTTGTCTTTAAATAGTCTTATTTTTGTTCTCAGCTCTTCTGTGGTACTATGTGGTGTAGCATTTAGGAAAACTAAAGCCAAAAGGAAAAAGATTCAGGTGCATTATTCTTTTTGTTCCCATGTGTCACATCTCAGCTTACTCCCATGTTGTTTTAATGTATTTACAGTCAGGAGCTATAATGACTGTCCTTGCAGCTGTCTGTACAAAGATGCCAGAAGCAAAATTAGCCATCATATTTCTTCCCATGTTCACGTTTACAGCAGGAAACGTAAGTACCTTTGAACCTCAAAGAAAAATATTTTTCCTCTAACTGCCCTTCACATCAAAGCATCTTCATTCATGTCTCTAAGATGTTAAATTGGCTTTGAAAAAGGCTACAAACTCATGGAAGTCCTGGAGGCTGGGTCTGACTGAATGCAGCCTAGCAGTCACACACACCTGTGCAGTCAGCTTAGAGTTATCCTAGGTTCCATCCTCCATGGATTTATTTTAAGTCAGATACTCAGAGGTGAAGGAAGCTAAGAAGGACTCAGGTGTATCTGTCAGAGGGATGTGTGCACACATACTGTTCTGATGTCTTTCTGCTGGGTGGTACTTTGTGTGGCAGGACTTGTTAACAGAGTTAGCCTTGTTAACAGGGTTAACTTAACATCTAGACTCTGTTTTCGGAGAAAAATTCTTCAAGATTGGGAAGGCAGAGTTTCACTTCAAGGGCAATAGCACTCTAATCTAGGAATGCCTGCCTCCTTATTTGCACACTTCCTGTTGATACTTAAAAAGAACACTTTGGGGATTAGAAATTAACTACTGGGGCTTTCCTTCAGTGATGGATCTTCTTTGATTATATGCTTTTAGACACAGCCACTGCACCATTTAGGAAAAGCTTTTTGTGTCTGTTTGACTTGCTTGAAATACAGAATTATGGAATAATTTGAGTTGGAAGGGACCTTTTAAAGGCCATCTAGTCCAACTGCCCTGCAGTGACCAGGGAAAATAAGTTAATCCTCTTTAGTCCACTACTTAAAGTTGTTTTCTTATGTTACTTAGAGCAGTTAAGCTTTGTCATTTCAAGATTTGTGATTGTAATATTTTGCAGAACTCTATCAGCTGTGTTTATGTTGATAAATGTAGCCTATGTGTTTTTCTTGCTCTTCTGTTTGGGTGGATGTGGGTTGTTTTTTTTGTTTTTTTTTTGCATGCTAGCCTCTAATTGCTTCTTTCCTGAAAAAATCACCAGGGCAGAAATGCTGACAGAGCCACAGCCAGCACTGCCATGAGGAAGTATGCATTACAGCAGTAAAACAAGAACAGCACCAGCTGTTGTGGTGTAAACCACAGAACATTTTCTGATACAGCCTTTACTAAGAACTTCCACCATTTAATTTCTAAATTTGAAGTGCTCTTGTAGCCTAACTCATTATCTTGTAACAGGCTTTTAAAATAACAAAGCTGATACAGCTGCTATTCTAACATGTCAGGTGTCGTCAAGGAAAGAAATTCTAATTAAAGAACGCATTGTCCTAACATTCATTTTCTTCCTGTTGGTCTCTTGGAATGAGCCGTTATTTGGGAAGACTAACACATTTTTACAGTGATTGCTTTGATATGAAGGTTATGGGATGCTTTTTAATCCAGATCTTTAGTCTCTGCTAGAATATGAAGCTTTACAGTGGCCATTACATACTGTGTCTGATCCTGTCTGTTCCATGTTCTGTTCCTTTGCAGGCTTTAAAAGCCATCATCGCATTTGACACTGCAGGGCTTGCTCTGGGCTGGAGGTTTTTTGACCACGCAGCACATCTAGGGGGAGCTCTATTCGGAATGTAAGTGTCACATTTAAATCCCTCCTAGGCAGGTTTTCACCCTCCCCCACACACACACCTTATCTCTGAAGTTTGGGGATTATTGTTATTTATTTATTTTTGTAAGTTGTCTTGAATAGCACTGAAGAGGAGTCAGTGTTATTCTTAGAATGTCTTAAAATTGTGTGGAAAAGTACTGTTATCAGATTCTTAGAACTGAAGGAAGTTGAGCTGAGCTGTCATTGGTTAGATGTCTTGATTGTCCTGTCGCTGTAAGCTGGGCTGGCTTTCTCTGTCCTGCTCTCCCCAGCACACTGAGGAGCCACAGGGCAGAACAGATTCTCACAAAACATGGTGCAACAAATTAAAATGCTTCTATTTCTGATAACCAATTTAGAGTTGAATGAATATGAACTGAGGCCACATTCTTCAAGCAGCCCCTAACGCTGTGTTTCAGTGTTGCCGCTTTTGTATTTGTGTGCAGCCTAATTGTGAAGAACTACTAGAAACGAGTTTGTAGCAAACAGTTCTGCATTGTTCCGTGTTTGAACCACATTAGCTAATGAGTTTTTCCCCTTCTTGCACTCACTGTTGTCTTAACTTGCACACACGTTGCTAAGAGTGTTTTTAAACACAGGCTAAAAGCCTACCTGATGTCTAACTAGACCAGATAAAGAATGAGTTTATAGCTTGCTGTAGAAGTGTGTCCAGGGGGTTTATTCTGCAGCATTCCCTAGGTTATCAGGGAACCTGGAATCCTGTGGAAATGTGTAGAACATTCTTCCTTCCACTTTCCCCGAGGTCAGAGAGCACAGTGATTACTAAGTGTTTGTTCTCACAGTGTGCCTGAAAGCTACAGTCTGGTTGGAGGATGCTTAGTTTGGTCTCCAGGCAGGTTTGCCTTTGCTGCTGCTTGGCAGAAAGTTTCACTCTGCACTGCATGCTTTCCTCTCCTTCTCAGTTTCTCACAGTAATACAGACTCACTTACTTGTGGCTGTCCAACCTTTTGGCTTGCCTGGGTGGCACTGAGTGAAGAGGAACTGCCTTGGGCAGCATACAAGTAGGTCACTCCAAAAGTAATACATCCTCTTCGTTTCCATGGAAACTACAACAGATACAAAGCACAGTAATGCTATTTGATGGAGCAGATTCTCAGCCACAAAACACTCTTTTTCATATTCCTCTCTGGTAAGGGGAGGTCTTAGAAGAGTCTGGTAAAGAGATGTGATCACATTTTTCTTTGAGATGAATATCTGTTGCAATTCTGTACATTGCATTTGAAAATTTGCAGGTAATGTATTTATGTCAGCTAAAAATGCAGTCATAAATATACCAAAAAATTGATGCTTTTTTCAGAGTAGCAGTTGTACTCAAGTGTTACAAGCATCTTTCCTTCTCTCTTATGTATACATTCTATTCAGTGATTGTTTTGTTACCTGGTTCCACCTCTCCCCCATCCTCTCCTCCATAACCTCCCTCATGTAATCACTTACACAAAACCACATCAGCATGAATATAAATCAATCCAGAGCACTCCAGTAGATCAATTCTTTATTTCATTGCAGGAAAAGCTCTTTGAATGGAGTGTGAGCAGTTATAATGGGGGAGTTTGCATTGTGCTTATGCACAAGAATACCTTTTACTTAGTGTTTACTTAGGATTAACACAAGTAACTTTACATTTAAGTGTTACATGAAAGTAGTTCTTTGTATCTCTTTAAATTATGTCACTAAGACTTGAAATTAAAGGCATGCAAGCCATTTATGCTGAAGACTGATACACAAGAACGTTAGGAAGTTTTCTTGGGAGTCAAGAGGACAAGTGGCTTAGCTAACACTGCCATTTTCCAGAAATGCTACTTCTGCCTTGGTTTCTTGCCTGCTATTGCAAGCAGGTATTTGCCTTTAGCAGTAGGTCTGTTCCTCGGCTGCAGAGAGAAGTTGCAATTAGTTCTGACTGGCATTTTCTTTCTCAGGTGGTACGTGACGTACGGCCATGAGCTCATATGGAAGAACAGAGAGCCACTGGTGAAAGCTTGGCATGAAATGAGGACAAGGAATGCAGGAAAAGGAGGTGGAAGATCTAACTGACCCTAATTCAATTCCACTGTGCAACTGCCATACTGAAGGGATGAGACTGGTTTGGGAGGGTTTTTTTGCTACTCCACATTAGAAACCTCAGCTTCTTAGAGGCCTGACATTAACTTCAGTTATAGAAATGCCTATCTCTAGAAAAGGAACTCTGACAAAGGTGGAACAATAAAGTTTTTTAGCCTGTTTCTCTGAGCCAGCAGTCTGTCTTACTTTTTTTTAAGGAGCAATGAAAAAGCTGTCCAATAAAGTGGCTGAAAGTTCTGACGAAAAGACTTTTGATGTTTGTACAGTTGGTTAAGACTTGGGAAGATAAATGTTTGCAAATCTGAGGGATCATCCCTAACAGATCATCCCCTGGTGCCCATTGCTGGCTGTTTTTCTAGAAGGTGGGGGTTAGACACGGCATGGCAGGACTTGGAGTAAGGCTAAGTGTTGAACTTCCATGGCCTTTATTGCTGAAATGTTGCCTGCTGGGTCAGATAAGCCTCTCTCTCTCCTCTGGGCTGATCCTGAAGTCGTTGAAGCAATACTGAATGGTTTGTACAGGTAGCCAAGGCCTCCATGCTGGTTTATTCCTCAGCTCATTCAGCTTGTCTTAATTTGTCTGCTTCCAAGATGCTGCTGTATATTGTTAGACTTGACTGACAAAGAATCTTTTCTCTCTTCCATAATTACGTACAGTGGAAAAATGACTTCCAGTATGGTTTTAGATATTTTGCCATGAGCTTTCACTGCACTGCTTCTTCTGTCGCAAGTCTTGCTCGGTTCCTGTAAAAACTTTGGAGGAGTAATATTGGATTCAGAATCTGCTTTTAAGCTTCAGCAAAAATGGAGGAGCACAGGATCAGAACTGCTGTAAGCAGAAGCAACTGCCTGAGGAGAATGGTTTGTGGGCAGTGTTCCCCAAATACAAATGAAAGCAAAAATTGGATTTTGGGTTTGTTTGCAAGGGGCAAAAGCCCACTTGGATAGAAGCGGGTGGGGGCCAAGCCTTCCCTAGGCTGCACCATCCAGGTGTGCTGACCTGCAGCACGCTGCATCTGCAGCTGCAGACCGTCGCATCTTTTTTTACGTTGGAACACACCTGCATGGATAAACACTGCTAAAGAGCAGTGAGTGAGCTCTGATCCTTCGCTTCTCCCCCCCGTCCTACCTCCCTGTGGCACTGAGGACCGAGCACGCTGCCTTGCGGGGCTGTGAGGCGGCACAGCTCGGCGCGA
>JAPSGF010000065.1:749765-819397 GCA_035772895.1 Perdix hodgsoniae
GGGAAGCGGCCGCGGCGGTGCCCTGGGAGCCGCCGGAGCCCGGGGCGGCATCGCCGCGGCGGTCGGGCCGGGGCCGGCGGTGCGCTCGGAGGGGCGCGGGGAGAAACCGCTCCGCACCGCCCGCCCGTCGGCCGCGTTGGTCGGCCGGGGGTTGGCCCGGGCTCCGCCGGGTTCCCCCCTTCGCGGCGGAGCCGGGATTCTGCGGGAGGGGAGAGCTCCGGTGGGGCGGGCGGGCGCGGCGGTGAAGCCCTGTGCCGGTCGGGCTGCGGCGGTGCGGCGGTGAGACTTCGCTCTGCAAGTCCCGCTGCAGCTTGCTGTGCGCGCCTTGTCCAGAACGGGAGGAAGCTGAGCCGCAAACACACCTGTGTGTTTCCCTTATGCGGTGCAGTCGCTGGGCTAACCCATCACATCAACCACTGGGCTGACCCACCAGGCTGACAGGGCATTTAGCAGAAGGCAAACACCCTGATAACCGTTCTTGGGACTTTTGTGGGAGTCTTCCCAGAGCCAAAAGAAAGGTAGAAGTGGATATTTTTAATTACGAACGAGCAAATCTGCCCGAAGGGTGGAAGGACAGCGCGGCAGCTGGGCATTCCCTGCGTCCCCGGCTTTTTGCATGGAGCTCTACAGGCTCAAAGTGAGTCAGTGCCGTGCAGGGGGAGCTGGGGCACATCGGACAGGCAGGGGGATGGGGCTGCGCAGTGCGATGCGCTCCCACTGTGAAGAACTGTTGGGCACCCCTGCAGAGCTTCATCCCTGATCCGGAAAGATACTGAAACACACTGATCCCGAATAACAGAAGTAAAGCTCTTCTAACCAAGGCTCAGTGTTCTCTTTCTGTCCTTAAGTATCTTTCTGCCTGGGAAAGTTAGTCCTGCAGACCCTGGCCCGTCCTGCTGTTTGGGGAGTGCAGGAGCTGGGCTGGCTGTAGGGCTGGCTGTAGGGCTGGCTGTAGGGCTGGCTGTAAGTCTGGTTGTAGGGCTGGTTGTAGGGCTGGCTGTAGGGCTGGCTGTAGGGCTGGCTGTAGGGCTGGCTGTAAGTCTGGTTGTAGGGCTGGCTGTAGGGCTGGGTGCTGGGCTGACTACACACTGCAGGCCCCAGTCAGGGGAATGAGGTAGAGCCTCATGAGGACAGCGTGCGGTGGGGAGAGGCTGTGCCAGCATGGGCTGCTGCATTAAGTGAGGAGGAACCCAAACCTACATTTGAGGAAAAAGGGAAGGAAGGGAAGATGGGAGAACCACCTCCCTGAGCCACCTTTTCCCGAGGCATGAGCAGCTCCCAGCACTGCCTGACATCACTATGGCGATGGCTGAGAGAGAAGCAGCCGCATCTTCAGCTTTCCTCCTCCTCACTCCCACATGCGGGTCGCACCCTCCGGCTCCATCTCTCCCACCCCCTCTCTTCCTTTCCCACTCCCATCCCAGCTCTCACCCGGAGGATCCCGCAGCTCATTGCCCTGCTGGCAGGGATCCCGGGCTGCACACACGGCTTTGAGTCTGAAGGGAGAAAAGGTGAGAAATGTTCAGAGGTGCTGCTGAGCTCACTGTCAGCAGAGGAGTGCGGTGGAGGAGCAAAGGCCCGCTCATGGAGCTCCCCTGCTCTGCTAACTGTGCTGTCTTCTCTGTTTCTTAATGAGGAGTGGGACCATAATGCGGTGGCTCAGAACCACTGGTTACTAATTGGGCAAATAAACTGTGCCATAAAGACAAGGTACTGAAATGCCGACTGCGATGGAGGAGTGCTGTAAGTGCTGGGCTGCAGGGCAGGGAGGCAGGCCAGCATAGAGCAAAGGGCTTCACAGCACACACACACACTGTAATGCCCAGCATGGCAGGAGTCACCCTGCTGCTGCTCAGGGCACCCGAGGTGTGCTGCCAGGTGCTCTTTGCAGAAAGGCTGTGCTCCCGGGGCACTGATCGGCCCGGAGCACCGCCTGTAGAGATGCTAACTTCATCTTCTAGCAGTAATTCAGTTGATTTGCTAATCTGTCCCCAGGTGAGGTGCACCCCGGGGCTGCCCTGCACAGCTATGAATCAGCCAAGGGGCAGCGCTGTGAGACTGGAACTGTGCTTAGGAATGAAGTGTAGGCCAGGCAGTCAGCCAGGAATAACAGAGAAGTCAGGGCAGCCCATCAGCCCCGTGCACCTCCGGGCTTTTTGAGCTTCGGGCCTCTGGGCTCCATTCTTTTATTCCCGGTTTAGATAAGCTCAGCACTGTGAGCAATAACTGATCTGCCTTCTGGGTTTGCAGCAGCTCTGAGCAGAGGCAGTCAGTGAATCTGTTGTGTTTTATGGGCTCTTTTGTCTCGACCATCTTGTTCCAGGCAAGAGTACCGCCCTTGGACTGGAGCGAAACCATCCAAGCCCGTAAAGACGAAGCAAGGCTTCATTATCCCAGATGGCCATTTTGTTCAGGAGACAAGTTACAAGGCAGACTATAAGGTAATTAACATGTTTTTAATCCCAAAGTCAGTGTGGGTAAAGCCCAAAAAGGCACATCTGGAGTGTCTCATCTGTTACGGGAGCAAGGTGCGCAGAATAACGCCGTACCCCCCTGCTGGGTGCCCAGCCCTGGCTTTTAGAGGGACAGCCTGCAGCCCGCCTGCACCCAGCCTGAGAGCGAGGCGTGCACAAAGCAAATCTTTGCCTTGGAGAACACGAGGAAGAAATGTTTAATCAGCAGATGGCAAAGTACAGCCTCCGCAGTGGATGGGTATGTGCAGCGATACCCACTGAAAGTGGGACACTTACCTCAGGCGAAAGAGAGCATTTGCAAACCTCACCGATGCTTCCCCTGTGCTCCGTGCTCTGAGCCACTGCTCAGCTGGGCTGAGGGGGTGTTGGCAGCGGGGGCTGCAGGGGCACTGCCTGTGGAGGAGCACCTCTGTGCTGTGCTGCAGTGTGCTACTGTGCAGCAGGCAGCTGTAAGACAGCCAGCAGGGCTGCCCTGCCAGCCCCGATGGTCACGAACAGAGATGGACTGGTGGAAGATGTGGAGGTCGGCAGCAGCTGGGTAGAGCCACCACGAAATGGCAGTTCTCTATTCTTGGTGAAGTCAGGAATTGGGCAGCAAAACATGTTTTAGTGGGAGATACTGGTGGTAGGAGCATGGTGGGATTGGATGATTGTGATTCCAACCTTGGTGATTCTGTGATTCTAAGGCATGCAGCCCTCCTGTGCTTGCAGCCTACTGACAGGATCCCAAAGAGGGGATCCCAGAGGAACCCCACAGTGTCTTCCACTTCTTAGGAAAGGGAGAGAGAAAAGTGAAATCTCAGATGGAAACACGTGCCACCTGCGGCACTGTGCTACAGGCTGTGTAAGGACCCCACGTGCTGGAGCTGGAGATCCCCGCAGCGTCTTGGGCACAGGCAGCTAGGGAGGGGCATACAACATTCAGTAGGTGACAAGGAACCGCCATTTCCAACAGGAGTGAGACAGCGAGGCTCCTTTTGGACTTTCTCTCTTGCCTGAAGCCCATGGCTTTGCTGATCAGGTTGGCTTTGCTGACAAGCTGCCTGCAGGACTCAGTGCTGGCTGCCCTGCTGCTGAGCAGAGGCCCTTCTGCTCCTTAGCACGTCAGATACATCCCCGGAGGAATGGAAAACACAGAGCAGCTCAACAACAACAAACAGATCAATAGCTTTTTCCCCATGGCCTCATCCTTTGAGGCTGGATGGTGCTGTCAGAATCCTCAGCAGCCAGCAGGACTTTTATTCTTTATGGGCAGATGCCCCCAGCCCTGGGCTGAGCGCACAGCTACGACTGCTCCTGTCTCATCCTTTGGGTTCAATGCAGACACAGAGCACCCGGCTGTCCTTCACTCTTAATACAACAGGTGCACATTGGGTGAAATTTTGACTCCAGAGACAGGAGAGTTTTGATCACTTCCATTATCTCCGCACGCTTCCAGAGCCGAGGTGCTCACACCCCGTGAGAGTCCTTGCAGGTCCATACCTGGCACAGCCAGCATTTGGTACAGCTCTGTTTTGGGGCACTGAGAGCCTTTGCGGCCTTCTGAGGGCTGGCGTCCAGATGTGCTGCTCAGCTCCCCGCCTCCATCCAGCCCCGGTCCTGAAGCGGCACGGCGAGGTGTTTGCCTGTGGGGATCTGTGGGGAGGGGGCAGAGGTTGGCAGGATGCTCAGAGCCCCCGAGCTGTGCGGACAGCTGCACCTTGCGTTGCTCTAATGCTGCTCTCCTCTCATCTCGGCAGATCCCGGAGGTGAAGACCAGGTTCTCCCCCAATCCTTCTGCTGTTTTCCAGGCGCCATCGCGGATCCTCAACGTGTGACGCTGGGCCTCCCTCGCACCAGGCAGCGGCACGGCGGCGCTTCCGACTGGATGCGTCACTATGCAATTTTCACGAGGAGCGCTGGGATCAGAGAACCGATGTCAGCAGGAGCAGCTCCGGCGACTGGGTTTGGGCGCTCTCCTTCTGTGAGCGCACAGGGTGTGAAGCGCTCCATTCAGAGCCGGCAAGGCGTGACCCGGTCCCTTAGGGAGCGGGTTCCTCGCCGTGCCAGCCGGCGGCAGGCTGGGAGGCCGACAGGGCAGCGCAGCCAGCAAGGCACGCAGCAACCCTCTGCTCTGCTGTGTGCAACGGGAGGGAGAAGTCGCAAACGGGAGAAGAACTAAAACCAAACCCCCAGAGCGGCGCGGGGCAGGGAGCACCCGCCTGACTTCTCAGCTTGTAGAGCTGCCTCCTGCGCACACCTCAGCACCAGGCCCCAGCACGGGAGGGCTGCTCCGAACCCACGGGGTTGCTGGAGCCGCTGGCAGCTCCACACTGGCTGTGCTGGGGGCTGTGTGTGCAGGGCAGCTGTGTGTGCAGGGCAGCTGTGTGTGCAGGGCAGCTGTGTGTGCAGGGCAGGGAGCGCACACTGAGCTTCAGTGGGTGTAGAATAGTTGTGGGTTGGATGTAAATACTGCACCTGGATTTTACCTAAAGCAGTTTGTGATCCTTTAAGGAAGAGGACGTGCTTCTACTTTTAATAAATGTTAACTCTCTGTGTATGCAAGGTAGAAAGTTTTGCCTTGAAATGCCTACGTTTCTGCCTGCCTATTGGCGACGTTAATGTTAGTGCTAGGAGCAACCAGAAGTGAATGTTACTTAGAAACTCTTCTTAAAGAAAAATGTTAGCATAGAATGTATGACATCCCTCATTGCTAAGATAGGCCATTTTCAGTGGCATTATTCTAAAGCCCATTTTTTTTAGGTCGGTGTGGATTTAGCTTTTGCTGAGATATTGGAGGCGTGTTTTAAGAAACCATCCTTTTTAGCCTCTGTTCATCCAGACCCCCATGGTTTTACAGTTGTGAGCTCAGAGACTTACTGCGATATGATGAATCTGCTCCTTAGTTCCTGTTTTCTACCGATTATTTTGGAGAAAAGGATGCAAAGCTTTTCCTTTCTACATTCAAAAGGTACCAATACATTGGCTACAATGAAAGGCAACGCCTCAGACCAAATGATGAGGCAGGCATTAATCTGTGATCACAGGGGCTCATTACAGGAATTCTCTCTTCACTTTCCCCCAGCCGAGGCCAATGGCAGATTTAATGAGCTCTGAGGATTCTGCAAACATGCAGCTGGTGCTGGTAACTGATAAGAAGAGCGCTGGAAGCATCAGAGTATGGATGTTACACTGGATTCATGCAGAAAGCATCTTCTCAGTGCATTAGGTGAGAATCTGGCGTTCCTGGCAGCAGTGGACAGGGGGGAAGAGGTTGGTGTTGGCCTCCAGCCCTTGTTTTTGGGCCCCAGGATGTATGGTAACAGCAATGCCTGCCAAAAACATTTTTCAGGAGACTCATTTTTCAAGAAATTGCACTCAAAGCATTCAAACTCTGCTAAAGGTTTTGCATGGCACGTGTTTCTAAGAAGAAATGAATCTGCTCGATTAATCTCTTTGTAACGTTTTTAACTGTTCTGTTCAATTTTGGTTCATTTCAAATCCTGGATTTTATTATCAGAAAAAGTAAAAAAAAAAAAAAAAAGCATTGCCTATCCTCTGTCTTGTTAATTCACCCTATTTCTAAAATCATCAACTTGGTTGTAAGCAAACTGAGAATATAATGAGCTTGTATTTTATCAAAGGGAGTGGATTTAATTTAATAAATTAAGACATATTTTGGCTACTGGCTCTTTTCCTCCCACCTGCAGCACTTCCATGGCCCTTAGCATCTCCCAGCACCCCTCTCACACTGCTGTCTGCCTTCCCAACAGCTCTGGGTTCACATTCACATCCAGCAGAGTTTTTCAACTGTGAGTTACCCTTCAGGCAATGGCGGGTTATCTGATGCATGGAGAGATGTTCTTTAAAAGGGAAGTTTTATACCCGGAGCTCCATAACTTACCGCTTCTGGACCGTGTTTTCTGGTTTCACGCTGCTGTGCAGGGACAGCCGCTGTGAGGTGAGAACTCCTGCAAGGCTGTGTGCTGGGGTGAAGCTCTACTATACCCAGTGCCTCAGAACAACACTCATTGCCTGAGCTTGGAAAGGTCACAGCAGCACACTAACGACTGGTCTGTGTGTAACGCAGAACAGCTTAGGCTGGAGGCCCTCAGACAACATCCATCTGTGCATTTCTCTTTACACAAATTTCTTGGAAGCTGCAAGCTTCCTACCTCTGCTTTATTCAATCTGACTTGCCCTTTTCTGGCCATCAGAGCACCGCACAAAGCCAAGGAGCAGCCCGGTGCATGGCAGAAGGCTGCAGCTGTTCGGCCCAGAGCTGCGCTCTCACTGCAGTCAGCACAGCACAGGCCTCTCACATCACCAGGGCAGCACGCAGGGACCCTCTGAGTGCAAAGGACTTCACCCCCCTAGGCAGATGGCCCAGTGTCTCCCAGGCATGCATTCCAGCTCAGCCCGATGCTTCCAGGCCCTTGCTAACAGGGAAGGAGCAGAGCAGGACACAGATATGCCCACAGATTGGGGCCAGCTGGCAGCTGTCGGCAGAGGCCCCTCTTGCCAGAAGGGATGGCTAATAAGGAAGCATAAGGAAAGCAGGAGAAGCGTGCTCTTCACCTTTCTCATGCAGAAGCAGCTCACCATAATCATCACATTTCCACCACCTCCACAAGGCTGCCCTTTTGCTGCAGATACGTTTATGAACATGAGGGCAGGGCATTACAAAGCCTCTTATCGTGTGGACTTGGAGCAACGTAGTTGGACAGGTGGCAGTCAGACAAACCCATCACAGCTAATAAAAGAATTTATTGTAAACATATGTATCTTACACAATTATACAGTATAATACAGATAACATGAAGGATTCAAACACTCAGCATTACAAAGGGGCCATGTTTGTAGAGAGGTCTCTCACTTGTGCCCCCATCCCAAGCCATTTGCACAGGCACTTCTCACTGACAAGATTTTCCTCCCACCACTTTTCAAAAGACATACTGCAAACATCTCCTACATCCCAAGCACTACAACAAATGTGTTATTTTCTAACAGATTTTATTTCTCTTCAGCAAATGCTATCTATTATTAATGCAGCAGAATAGCCCGTGGTTGCTCTGAAACGCCTCAGCAGCAATCTGTGGCAGCAGCACTCTGCTGCAGGGCTGCCCCACGCCTCCCACACTGATGCTGCTCTTAGCAGAACAGCAGGACATGGGCGAGGACACCACGATTTGCAAACGGATGCCCGCACTGAGGCTTCTCAAGCGCTGCTCTGGGCACTGAAATCTCAGAGCAAAGCCCACAGGAGCCGGGGGCTGGGAACGCATGCGTCATTGCAGCAGATCCTAGCGTGGCTGCATTTGCCCAAAGGCTGTTTCCTACACATCCCATCACAGCAATAGTGAGAGTTAGCTCCAAAACACCCTTCTGTGAAAGTTGTATCCAAGGAGGCTGGGCGCAGCATGGACTTGGAGCTCACAACATCCTACAAACAACACAGGGCCAGCAGCACCAGTTCCCTGCACTTCCCTCTGCCCAGCTCAGACATAATCACCACTGCTCAGCCCCTTCACGCTGATCCCTGCAAAAAAACATCAGGGCTAAGCTGTGCATTTCCTGTGCCGGGCTCACCCCAACAAGCCAGGATTGTCCTCTGAACCCAGAGCATCCAAAAATAGCATCTCTGGGGGAACCCAAATCCTCCTTTGAACACTCTTAGGCTTTCATCCGTCAGTTTCCTAGATTCAAGGGCCAGGCTCTGTCACTTGTGCTCAAGCAGACTCGACTGCCGCATCAGCTCTCATGAACTAGGAAGGGGGCTGTCCACAGACCTTGGCTTCATCCAGGTCGGAGAAAACACACAGCATCCCATCTGAGGCACACAGCACCTTCTGCAGATCAAGACCCGCACCCAGCTGTCAGCTCTCCTTGCCAGCCTGACATCACCACCCGTCTTCCACAGATCCTGCACACAGCTGGCATTACCACATCTTCTAGCCCCCAAAAAGCACCAAAAGGTAACATTTTGAAGATTTATGTTCCCGCTCCAGGCCAGAAAAGGTAACTGCAGTTTAATGTTTATAAAAGGCTTTGTGCTGTCAAAGCACAGCACCAACAGGAGCGAGAGGCCTCAGTACATCCCTGTGAGGTAGGTTATCCTGCTCCCCATGCTCAGAGATGGGGAAACTGAGGCACGGAGTGATTACATCAAAGGCCATGCAGCAGACCAGTGACCCAGCTGAGATCAGAGCACTGGAGGCTCGAGCTGCTCGACCCTTGCTCCAGCCATGTGACAACGCTGCCTCACGCATCTGAGAGCATGATGGCCCAACAGGAGTCCCACCAACTTGCAATGGCTTACTCACTATGAGCAAGCACCCAGGGGCTGGACACAGGGCCAGTGGGGGAGAGCAGTCTGAGTGTTGTCATCAAAGCTCCCTTGAGAAAGGTGTCACAAGCCAGCCTGCAGACACATCTCCTGCAGCAGTGACATTCCTGAGACAGAGAAGTCCTAGCACGAGTAGCAGAACTTCCTTGCAGTTGGGCTATCAGAGGAGGTCCCCACAAGCACTAAACCTCTGATTTCTCTGACCTCATCAGGCTTCTGCAAATTCAGAACTTTGATTGAAGTGACACTTGAGAATCCAAGCTGGCTCTTAGTGAATGCTGTCAGAACAGCAAGGCTAAGCTGGGCACACGCCTTCCAAAATTCACAGCAGCCTGGGGAGACACTTGCTGGGCAAACAAAGGTTTCAGCCAGTCCAAGCCCACAGACACTGAATACTGTACGTACTCTTCACCTTTCTCATGCAGAAGCAGCCATACCCATCTTACCACCCATCTTACCGACCATGGTTCATTCATACTGACTGAGCGTGTGCCAGTCCACTCTCCTCTCTGAGGGGACTGAGAACAGGCAGATGGGACACCTCCTCTGAAGAGGCCAGGCGTTACCTGCTTAGGGTGCTCCCAGCTGAATAAGCAGACAACAAGCCCACCCAGCTGTATTCCCAGTCACACACACGATGCTCAAGGAGGACTGGCAGACCATCAGCCTTCTGCTTCCCCACCTCAACCCTAAGCAACCAATCCATCTGCTTGCTCAAATAACCCACCTTTAAAAGCTGACCTGGAATTCTTTCGCATTCCAAGTGACAGAGCAACTGATCTGCCCACAGCATGGGGAACCAACTGGCACATAGTATGCATCAAAAAGCATAATTTCTTTTGTTAAAAAAAAAAAAAGATGTTTAATCTCATCAGTACAGCTCTTGTCAGAGGGCCCAGGACCACAGAGCCTCTCATAGCTAGCAACTTGATGCAAACTGACAATGTTTGTTCAGCCACTGAACATACACTTACCAAGTAAACACTGACATTTAACAACTTGTTTTGGAACAGAGCATCATTTTGTTGCAATAAGGTGCATCTTTAATTGGAGGTAAAAGATAGTAGGCTGATGCTATAAATGTATACAAGTGTCCTACTGGATTTGTCATCCCAGTTTCAGTCATAAATTCACCTTTCCCGTAGCATCTTCTCTGCTCTGTTTCATTGTTCCTCATTTAGTATCTTCATGTGTTTGTTTGTGAGGAAGTCAAGAAAGGGAATATTACAGATGGCTTTGTGAATATTCATCACTGTGATCTCTCTTGGAGTCCTGCAGAGAATGCATCACAATTTTTTTGTAACACAAAGACATAAAGCAGCAAGTCACTAAATTTACTAACAGGGAAAAAAAAATTGCAAATCAGAAACAGGATAAAAAAAAATCAGGTGCCAGAGGAACAGACCAAAAATGAGCCATTCAAATCTCATGGCACAGAAGAACTACTCCCAAGTGGCTGTGGGAAACATCTTGGGCACTGGCACAGCAAAATGAAGTGCCAGTTTACATTACATATCTTGAAGCACATATTAATAAGTTTTTATAATCTATATAGGTGATAGTTAAACTAAGCATTTTCCCACTGAACTAATTCTTCTAACTCCATGTTGCCAAACATTAATCAAATCCAATCATCATCATAAAAATCACTCAGTATCTGAGCCACAGAAGAGCGTATCCATGAAATACACTCTAGACTGTTTTTCATCAAGGTCAACAGTATCTGGGTTGTTAAAGACCTAGCAGGCCATGGGAAAGTTCATGGTAACCTCAACTGGATGAAGGACGATCCTTCCATTATGGCTCAGCCAAAACAAGTTATCTGTCTCCAAGTGTGGCAATACCAGAGAATCCTGCCTCAATTGTTAATGTCTACTTCTTTGCCACTATGGAACCTGCTGACACCCCACCCCCTCCTGAGGCCTGCATCTTCCCAGAACGCAGCTCATCCACACACAGTCCCACAGCACGGAAATCCCTTGCTCCTGTGTCTGAGCCATACAAAATCTGACCCAATTCCTCATGCAGCTCCATGTTTTGTGCTGGCATAAGTGGCTCAGGTACTGTACCTGTTGTGAGGAGCTGTCTGGTATGCCACTGCCAGTGCCTGCCGCAGAATGTCACTCATCAACTGCTCAGTGGCCTGTGACAAAAGGCAACATTAGGTGACAGCATTATGCAGAGAAGAAAGCAACAGGCTTTTTGCTAGAGCATCAGTATAACCAAACATCTGAATATGTGGCTTGCTTCAGTCCTGCTTGAAGTCAGCAGGGAGCAGGTCAGGACGGACACCCAGGTGGCTTTCACGAGCACAGCTCCAAGGACTGGGTATGTATTCAACAAAAGAGGCCTAGAGCCGCACGCAGCTCATGACTGCAACTGCCCAGCCTGGTTTCTCTCTGGACCCACAGAGCACCTGTACACAGCAGGAGGGATGAATGCCAGATCTGGTCTGCATTTCAAAGGCCATTCACACACCAAAGCTCCATACACGTGGAAGGCAGATCCTGGGACTTAGCATATGCTTGTTAGCTCTTCCCTTTGCCCAGCAGGCTTGCTTTAGGACACTTACACAAGAACTTCCCACTCTGGACTGCAGACACACAGCACTGCATAGTTGGCTCAGGCAACATTAATTGGCTTTTCAGAGCCTCTCTCAAGACCAAAGCAGAAGTTTCTGGGATTTTTCATGCAGAAAAGCTGAAGTATAACTCAACAATTGTACTGGAGCATTCTGATGGTTAAAGCTGTGTCTAAACCCAGATACATCCATAACTGACTTCAACTGTAGTAAGAGACAGTGAGAGTAGAAGTGTGCATGCATACATACATACATACATACACACACACACATACATACATACATACATACATACAAGGTAACCTGGAATCAGTCAGCTTTTAGAAAACCTATCTGCTGATAAGCAACAGTCTGCATAAACATCAAAAGTCATTTTAGGCTTGAAATACAACAGAGCACTTCTAAAAATAATCTGTTAGCCTTCAGCCCAACCCTGAGAACTCCAACTCCAGAGACTGTTTCTTACCAAAACTTTGAACAGAATGTTTTTCTAAAATTGAGTATGACAGGCTTCTCATACAAGGGAGAATTGCTGCCGACTTCAGGCATTCAGTGGTCTCCCAGTAGAGACAGCACAGGCAAAAAAAACCCTCAACAGTATTTAGGAAAAAAAAGCTAATCCTCTTATACAATAATCCAGTCTTAAATAACGCTGGCATATTTTTCCCCTTACAGTTCTGAAAGGTAGGACAAAGGAGATACTTCCAAAGTTAAAGAGAAGCCAGTGTCCAAGTCAATAGATCAGTTAGGAATCTGGAAACACATACACAGAAATACGCAATTCTTTGTCCAGCTACGTATCTTTCTATACATGCACACACACTGACACCAGACTCTGCTTCTCTTCTGCACATTACTTTGGACAGTCCATTTTTCTTCCTACACTGCTGGGTTAACAAAGTCGTAGAAAATTTCATTGTGAAGTAACTTCTTACCTTTAAAATCATATCTTCTATTACTGATGCATAAACATTCCTTTGTACCTCAGCAGGCTGAAAGGAAATTCCTATCTATAAGACAGAAGAAAAAAAGAGAGCACATCAAATAACACAACTCACATCTTGCTACAGAACAGATGACAATGATATAACAGAAACAATCTATGATAAAGGTATTTAAAGCCCAAGCAAGCAGGCTCCCACTGCTTTCCAGTAGTATCATCTCATTTAAGTAAAAAAAAAGTCTGGAGAAAGTGAAGCTTGAGCACTGGAACAGCCTGCAAAAATGCCTCTCAAACACAAAAAAACCAGAAGCAGATTTTTACATTTCTTGCAGGAAATCCACATAGAAAATCAATTATACTTGCTATAAACATTCCACTTTAAAACTGTACGTATATTCAGGCCATGTATTCATAAGCTTTCCCATACATAATTATGACAACTGTAACAGCTCTAAACAGTTCTCCTGGCAAAATAATAGTTGTGCATCAGAAGAGTTTCACCGCTGAGCCTCACTGCCCAGCTGGGCCCCCAGCACGCCTGCACCCTTGACACCTTTTTGCCTAGATGATGGGCATGCTGCTAATCAAGGCTTTGTCCCTTGGTGTCAGCATTTGAGGTGGAGAGTTTCCTTTTTTCTCCGCACTCGCTGCAAGGAAACTCTCCTCATTTCCCAGCAGAAAGCAATCCTTCCTACAAGCTACATAAACCACCTCCCGCCTTTGCATCCTGTTGTGAGATAAGTCCACCCTCTCCTGCTTTTGCTCTAATTTGAATGAGGGAAGTGGGGAGGAAAATTGAGCTGTAGAGAAGTTTGCTGTGATCTTTACTGCACCCTTTCCTAGGAGCAGCAGGGGTTCAAGCCAAAAGATTTCACAAGATGGGCCTGGAGGTATTCTATGCTAGTGCACCTCTTCCCTCATTACCTCTTGCTCCCAGACTCCCAGGCTAGCCTTTCCAGCACTAAGCCTTGCAGCATGGCTACTCTGAAGTGATCTCCCTGCCAGCACTGACCAGCAGTGTTGGAAACCAGACCAACACATTTAACAAAGCCTTTACAAAACCTTGATAAAGGATCCAGAGGCCCCTACAGATGAATGCAAGCCAACTAAATAATAAACGTAAGGCCACAACTAGTTGAGCAGCAGTTCCTTCTTAGCTTTAGGATTCACTTATTACCTTCTCTGCTGTGTCTCTCACAAACTCTGATGCAGGTAAGGAAGCCAAATAGAACTTCATCTCCTCTTGTTTCTCCTCCTGTTCTTTTTTAATGTTTATTTTTAAAGGCTCACTGAAATTGAGGACATCTACTTCCTCTTCGTGCTCGGGTTCTTGTTTCAGAAACTGCTGCAGTTCCTCCAGTTTTCGGCACAGATCCTCACCACTGCTGTAAGATGAAGGGTATTCTGAAAAAGAAGCAATCAATTAGACAAATGATACATTATGGAAAGCTGCTTACAAACAGATGCACATGTATCTGATATGATAAGAAATTCTGGTAATTAAGAGTTATTTTTGTAATTCCTGTCAAACATACAGATGAACAAAAAGCAAACTGCCATTGAGAACTTCCTCATTATGCCCTCATTACACTCTCGGTGCTCCCTCTCATCTGCACCACACCAATCAAGGCGGCTGCGCTTCAAACAAGACAACCCCTGAAACATTCTCAAAGAAGCCTTCTGACAGCTGTCCAAACTGTCTGATGCTCTTCAACCTGCTCAGAGAACTGGACTTGTACAGTGTAGGCACCACAAAGCACTACATCGCCTTTTATGCTGGGACAATACAGTCATACATATGCATTTTTGTTTGAAGGTAAGTTAGAAGACAGATTCCCAATGAAATTACAGAAGGCTAAGAACACCCAGCTTTGGGAAAGGGATTACCTGCAGGTGAAACAAGGAAGCTTCACTGAGAGAATGGCTGAAACTACAGACGTATGTTTAACGCACACTACGACAGACAGAGTACTGAGATCGCAGAGCTGTAGAGCTATAGCTATAGAGATGCACAGGCTGTAGCAGCATCATCAGAAGCTTCACACAGGCCAATTCGTCACACTTCTGGAGTTAGACTAACCCCCACTGTGCTCCACACTGCTGCTGTCAGACAGTCTTTTGTACCTGAAGCTAACACACAGTTTGCACAGCCAGTCTTTGAACAGAGGCCACTTGCCAATAACGTACAAATGATTACACTGCAGTCTGGAATCACCTCTCAATGTTTTTCTGCACATCAGGCTCAAAGGGCACCCAAAGCACACTGAAACCCAGAAGAGGCTCTACAGAACATAAGGTTCGGTAGGCACAAGGGACAGCTTCACTTACATGCTTGCTAGCCATTTCAACCTCCAACTTCTGTTATTCCAGACTGAATTTAAAAAAAAAAAAAAAAAAGCCCAAAAAACACAAAACAAAAACAACAACAAAAAAACCAAACTCAAAGTAAGAAATCTCTTCTCCTGAAAAGGCAGCCTGTAGGTGAGCACACCCATTCTTGAGCCAATTTAACCAACAGTGCCTCTGGCAAAAAGGAGTTCTCTGTCCCTGCACACTCACCTGGCTCACTGTCTATCTGTGTCAGCACATCTTCAATGGAGTCCTCATCATTCCGCAAGGTCTCGGGGTCAGGAGGAGTGTAGCCATGGCATCGACACCACTGCACCACATGCTTTGTCTTCAGAGGTGTAATGCTGTGAAACCTGGGGTGCTTCTCTATGATCTCCTGCAGGATTTTTCTCACAGTCATTGCTCGTTGCCACTGGGACAAACCAAGGGGAAGCTTTTACTAGCTGAAATGTTTATGGCTGGATTATGACCTAAAACACGATTTTCTCAAAAGTAGGGGTGACAAGGAAAGACCAAAATGCAAGAGACTGTCCTAATCTTTGCCACTTCTGGGCAGGTCATTGGAAATCTTTCTCATCCAAACAAACCCCAGGAAAAGTGACATACATTTACAGGGGCCCAAACATACTGGTGTTGAATTGTCTCCTCTCCTAAATAACATTTTAAGATGCATAATGAAAGCAATCCACTTTTGGTTTAACTTTGTTTACTTATGTTTGCTACAGCAGATGTTCTTACCAGTTTTACTGCCTTCCTTGTAAGTCCACAGCAAAAGGATAATACTACTACAAAACAGGAGGAAACATAACCAGAATACAGAAGGATCCAGATGAACTGCTGTTGAACAATCTGTGACAAAGCTTTTTAGTACTAGTACTCTCAAATTCTCTTCTGATGGAAAGTAGCCACAGTCTCACAAAAAGGTGGACAAATTACCTTGTAGAAAACTCCCATGACCATAACTTGCCACAAAGGAATGATAAGGATAAAGTAGCAACACAATAATTTGCAAAAATTCTGTTTTTTAAAATATTTCAGAAACATCTAACTTTGAATTAACTGGAAGATGACCTTCAGAGTCCCTTCTGCCTGAGGAAGGCTCTGAACAACAAACTGGAGCACTACCCAAAGATCAGTAAGGAGTGCATCCACTCCAAATGCAACAGACTGCTTCAGAAAACAAGGACAGCCAGCAATATAGAAGGTTCTGTAATTCAGAAATCCCTCTCGTTTCACTAATGACTGCTTACAAAACAACAGAGAAGAGGATTACCTCAGCTGCCCTCCTCTTCCCAATATTCCAGCTGTAATACTGTTCCACTGAGCCGGCACAACAGGAGCTTACATCTTCACCTACAAAGCACAAAACCAAAAGCAGAATTAGGTTTTAGTAAGTTCAGTAAAGTAACTTCTACTTTCGATGCTGTTTAGTGGCAAGAAGGAGCATGACTCTGCTTTCAGGGCTGAGGACTAGCTCACAAATGCCGTGCTGAGACCTGCACAGATGTGTGCAGCACACACAGTTCTCTGGATGTAGAAACAGCATAATTCTCAGGATACACAGACATCTGTGGCTATGGGCTGGTTAAGCTTCTTTTCCATTCCCCCAAGATGTAATGATATCGACCTGTAAGTCTGTCTTATTGGTCAGACTCTATTCCATTGGAAGATATACAGATATCTATTTGCCAACAATTCACAATAAACACAAAACATTTAAAACATTTCATGGTAAATAGGAAAGGATGTGGTTCAGCTCCCCTATAGTGAAAGCCACACTGCACTGCCTGCTTCTGCTTTACTGACTGCACTCATCTTGAGAGGGTCTGCACTACCTGGGGTCCAGGAGCACTGTTCCAAGTGCATCAGTTACCAGGAAAGAAGGTGCTTTTCAGTTACGTACGTGAGGAAGAGGAATACAGTTACAAACATTGAATGTTTCAGTGTAAGCCATCACCTTTTGTTAAAACAAAGAAAAACCATGAAATAAATAAATTCCAGTGTTGAATTTTGAGCTGTTGCCATATTTGAAAGTAGTTCTGAAACCCTGGCAATAAAAAAAACCTCTGAAAATAAAAAGCAAAGCCTTCTCATCCACCGCTTACTTTTTTCAGCAATTAATGGAACCTTCTTCACTATGGCTGTTAAAAGCTGCTGGGTGTTCTCCAAGTATTCTATGCTGCAAGGGATAAGGAAAATCACAATGAAGAATACTGTTGGAAGAAATGAAACATATGCAGAATGTTCCAAAATGACTGCAAGTCCGTGGCCCCAAGGCACTGAACAGCACTAACGTGAGGGTAAACTTACATTTCAACAGGGTATTTCAAGCAGCCCTTCCTCTTTCTTAAGCATCCACACCTGCAGCTTCATTTGTCAAGCTGAAGAAACTTAAGACAGCCTTTTTTGGGCAGGCTTGGAAGGAATCTCTGCATCTCATAAGATGCAACACTATTTTGAGGGATAAGCAGCAGCTATTATACAAGCTGTCCCAGGAGGAATGTGGGATAGTGCATGGGATGCTGCTTTGTACTGAAAGACCACTCAGGAGTACTTCCACAAATACAGCATTGGATTTCATCATTGAAACAAAATACTCCCATTATATTTATCTAATTCCAATTCTGAACCAAGGCAGCTGTCATACTAGGTAATTACAGAAATATATGACCTTATCTAGACTAGAGCAGCAAGAAGAGAGACAGTTCTACCTATTTCAGCTGCTCCCTTGTTAATCTGCATTTTACTGGGCACAGTTTGACCTCAGTAAGAGCGCAGAACAGCACTGGGAATTGTATAAGCAGGGGATGATAAAAGAGGTTTTAGCAGCTTGAGATTTAGCAAACCCCAAAAGAACGGCAAATCTTTAACTGAAATTTTTTTCCCTTTCCAGAAGCCCTGAATACAAATCCACTAACAAAGAAATTATTTCAACTCTCTGAAACAAATGCTGGCCAACAGGATTAGTACTGACAGAAGATTTCATGTCAGTGTCAAACTTCTAACAATGCTGCATGAATTCCTAGGGACCCCTCCATCTCCCCTGCAATTTCTAAGATCAGAAATCCGTGCAGGCAAACAATTACTTGATAAGACAAACAATTACTTGATAACATAGTTCCCGAGTTCTGAATTCTCTTCTGTTTTCACTGCTGCTTGCCCTTCCTGAGTACCCACAGAAGTGCAGTTTTGTCCCGTTGAATCAGGCTCCATCTTAACTTCAAAGAAACAGAACACGTTTCAGAAGACAAAAGCAGCCATCAGCTTAATAAATGTGTTGAGCGAGACCCAATAACACTAGATGCCTCACATTAACATCATTTCTTGTTTGCATTCTACTTGCTACACATGAAGAATATACACCCTTAAGCTGTGCTAACAGAAAACCACCACAGCAGGACCAGCTCCCCCACCAAATCTCAACATTTTCGTATCTCATCCCTTTTAGAATACATGTATGTGCACAATAAGTCATGGATGTTTTGCACACGACTGCCTGAACTGAACTGCTTACAGATGTATGCCAGTCTCCTGGTAAGCAAATAGCTGACAGAAATCTACTAATGGTTATAGCAAGAAGTGGCACTTCCAAGTGGCACCAGTGAATTTTCTCACATCTACAACAGAACTCAGGAGCAGCAGGAGAGATGTTCAGCTCAGAACAGCCAGACAGCCCGGTATTCACCTGGGATGGGACAGACACATAACAGTTCTGCAGTAAGTGCACTGTCAGCTCTGGCAGTGCGTGATCCTGGAACGTTCTGCAGGTGTGTGGATGTGACTGCCCGCTCAGCCTAAGGCACTGGCACGAGGCAGAAACAGCACTGCTGTTTACATTCTCCAGTAAGTCTGGGCAGTCACTATCACAGTCACTGCTGTCCTCAGAATAAAGCATGTGTTTGCTTAGTGCATTTCTGCAGTGACAGATTGAAAGAATGAATGTTTACTGCACTCACAGTAGCCTAACAGAACATCATCTTTCCTCGCTGTATTTGCATTTGCCAAGGAGGAACTAACTGTTAATTTCCCAGCCCCCCCCAGTGCCATTTTACACTTCATTTAAACCTTGCTAACAACAGAAATACAAGAAAACACAGTCACGGGGTCTGCTTTCAGAGCCAGGCCACCCGCACAAAGCAGCAATGAATATTTCCACTGCTTATCTTACTGAGAAACTCTGTGTTACCTTTAGTGATGGATGCCACAGAGGGACTAGAGACAGCAGTACTTGCTGATGTGACAGCTGTCACAGCTGAAACTTTGCTGGTAGAAAGCGACTGTATCACTGGAGAGGAACAGGAAACAGTTAGGACAATAAAGGAAAAAAAAGGAAGCTTTGACACAAAACCATATTGAGAATCAACAAAATATTTGCAACGCAAATTTTAGGGATGAGCCTCCTTGCTACGTTTTTTTCTTTCTGTAACCAACAGTGACCAAGAGCTACTCTGCGTCAAAGGGGATTTTCAAACACCATCTGTCATCCTCCTCTGCCCTTTACCTTTGTTCATAGGCATGAGTATTGTCTGAACACCTCCAGAAGCTGTGTTAACACCGAGCTGTTTAAGCTGGCTGGGAACTGTCAGAACAGCCTGCTGTGGACTAGACTGATTTGAGTGGATTTTTAGCAACCCTGTAAGAAGAATGGAAGACAAAATGTTAAATAAAACACACCATTTTGTTTATCTCCAGTTATTTCCTCTCCCTTTCTGCCTGAACTAGGATGGCACTCAATTAATAAGCCACAGTTCAGTGAACTGTCTGTATGGCAAATTTCTGCTGACATGGATGATTGCTGGGTTGCCTTATATGCTGCACAGCACTGATATTTGTGAAGGCAGTTTCCTCATTACTGAAGCAATCTTAAACAAATACTGATGTAACACAAACTTTTTGAACGAAGCAGGCTCAGCACAGAGCTGAATGCTCTTATCAGAACAAGACAAAATTAGTTAGAGCATGACTTGCAGCTCTCCTCTCCTTTCCATGTGCTCAAGTGTTTGGTGAGCCAGCGACCAACAGCTCTGCTGTACTCAGCCCCTTGCTGTGCTTTGCCAGTGCCACACACACCTCTGCAGTTCAGCTGCAGTTAGTGGAGCACAACCAACCGTACTTCCATGAAATGATGAACCCAAGCACCCGTGCAGAGGGTCTGATGAAGAACCTACCTGAACTGAGCATCCTGTGCCTTTGCTATGGGCACTGAATACATCTGTATGGATGGCTGATCAAGCTATGGAGCGTATCAAGGGGAGGAGCGATTTTAGCCAGGCACTGATTTTAGCCAGGGCTAAAACAACAGGCAGGACATTCTGGTATCACCAGCATCCTGTTACCTTGGTGAAAACCAACACAGCTCCAGACTGTGTCACAGGGCAACGAGTGAAGAGCACTCACCTCCTGCTCCCTAGCTCTCTCCTCCACACTACTACTGTGTGTGGGCCTAAATCCATCATTTCCACTAGTAAACTAGCTATCTTCCATACAATTTTATTTAATGTTCTGATTAATTAAACTTCTATTCAGAATATGGGCATTTCACAGGCTGTTATTTTAGAAAATTGTGAACACCACATTTCACGGTAGTAATTTATACTCATAAATTGTTTCAAGAAAGTTTCTATTCCCCTTTTAATATCTCCCTATTGTTTAAGAAGTGTAACCGCATTCCAGTTAGCAGACATGCAAGGGATGGTGAAGACATCCCCTGGTTTTGAAAGATACATAGTTGAGACTTTGAACACTGGGCTAACCTAGCACTGCCAATTAAGTTTTAAACATTATAGTCCATCCTAAGACTCACTTACATACAAGTCTATGGTTTTAGAATGAAATATACAATGCCACGCATTTTGGCAAAACCTTTTCTTCTGCCTCTGACAGATGGGAATCCAGATGATACACTCTTGGACCTATACAGCAGCCTTAATCTGAAAGTTATTTAGAATGGCACATTTCCAACAAAAAGCCTTTCTCCTCTGCTTGGAAAAAGGAAAACGTTCAACTGCTTGTTGCAGAATTGCAGCTTCCGTTATTTATTTCCAAGCTTTGGAAAACACAGAGTGATGAAAGAAAGGATGAGTTTGGAAGTCTGTATACAAAGGAAATAGAAGGGCTGCTTTAAAGACACCATCACATAGTAAGTGATGTGAAGGGCCTCTCCCTTTTTTTTTCTATTTATTCTCTTCCCCCTCTGTAAGAAGCAGCTTTGAAGGAACTTAACACTCCAGGAGGTAAATCAGAAGGTAAAATGTTCTGAATTTAACTTATGATGATCAAATTAAATCTGCTAGATTTGCTCTCCATAATGCAGAAGATACTGTAAGACAATAAAACTGAAGGAAAACAACACCTTACGTACAGGCAGTCCATCTTTATTGCCTCATTTTTATTAATTTGAAACATTCCAGCTCAAATCTACCTCACTGACTCAACAGATTTTGACTTTAAAGTATTCACTTCCCCATTTAATCAAACACTCTCTCCTTTCCAAGACAAACAGAGTGAATGCAAAGCCTCAGAGCCAAGTTCTGCTTAAGCAGCTCCTTCAGCTTCAGTGGAGGTTCACTTTCACAACCTGAATTGAGACAGTAGCATCTCTGATACCCTGATAGTTTCAGCATCATGGTACACTATATTCTTGAACAAACGGAAGGCACCATCTACAGAGGATTTGGAATGAAAGCTAAAATCTGTCTCCAATACTAATGGGCATCTTGCACTGCTATTTGCATCAGATGCAGTCAGTGTACCATATTAGGATGCCAACTCTTCAGCTAAGCCAAGAGCTTATAAAGACAAGGCACAAATGGAGCTTAATACCTGATACTGCAGCTTTTCCAGTCACAGGCGTTGATGTAGTCACCAGAGAAGCAACACTTACAACAGCAGAAGTAGCAGTCTTGCTCGCTGCTGATGCAGCAGACTGGGTCTGGTTTATACAGACTTGGTGTTGCTGTCCGGACGTCTTTGCTGCAGGAGCTCCAGAAGATGATGAACTGGAACCTGCATTATCTATTTGCTGCATAAGAAAGAAAGCAGTTATGATCCTTCTCATCTCATAGATGATTCAACAATAGGCAAGAAGAAAGAATATCTAGAAATAGCAAAGGCAAAAGCCTTGATCATTAAGAAATAAATTCACAAGCACCTATCCAAAAGTCCATATGCAACAATGGTAAGTGCAGAATAGAAACAAAAAACATTATGTTGTGCACCTCAGAACTGCTTCTACAACTGCTCTGATGTATCTGGAGCCAGCTCCCTTATCAGCAAGCAGGTGAATCTCCAGATGAGAAATCTGGCCCAGGAATATTTCCCCACTGTTCAAAAGTCCAGGAGAGAAATGGAGCTAACCTGTCAACACAGGTGTCTCCACTGACTCACACAAGAAGTCACGTTTTGTTGCAACTTTAGACATTACCTAAATCCTTTATATACTTCCTTTCCCTGAAATAAGTTCAAACAGGCATAACACTGATCTTTAAGATAATTTGCACAGTATGCACTGCCATTGTTTTTGCCATTTACCTTAACTTCACAGAGACTACAGCTCTTCTGCTCTTCAGTTAACAAAATTAATCTGGATGAGTATGGCTGACACATGGAGTATTATTTTGGTTAGACAGATATGAGACCTTTCCACATCCGCTCACCAGAGCTGGAAAGGCTCTTGGACACTCAGAATCCAGTCCTCAAGCAGATCCTGGTGTCCTGGCTGCTCTGTGACCCACGCAGGGACAGGTGGGCTGACTGGTGGTAGTAACAACAGTAGCAGTTGTTACTACCAGGAGGGGAGGGGAGCCTGAGATAAAGAAGGTGGATGAAAATTCTAATCTTTGCAGCTTCAGTGCAAAGAACAGTGAGTAGCATTTAATGCAAATTTCAGCCAATATAACCAATATAACCCTGATAGATGCCAGGTTCAGTTCTCCAAGGCACCATGGTCTCAACCACCAGCTTGGTTAATCTTTGCTCCCCACACAGGAGAAGCAGGAAGCTTCTGGGAAACCCTTCTTGTGAACTAAACTCTATGCCGTCTCCTCCCCACCTCATGAACTCCATCTCCCCTCCAGGTGGGCAACCTGCACCAAATGGTTGTATCCTCACTCACCCAAGGAACACAAATGTTTTAATTTCAACCTCACTCCAGGGCAGAGCATCTCCTTTCCTTCGTGGACTGTATAACTTCCCAGGGCAGAAAAGGAGCAATATCCCCTGAACGCAGTCAGAACCAAAAGGACAGTGAACCTTGGCCACTGTGAGATGTGTTCATGACAGACTGGGCTTTAAGCACTGTGGAAAGCCCGATCTCAGAGTAGTGGCCTACAGTCTAATTACTGCTGGCTTTTACTGCCTTACTTGGAGGCAGATTGCGCATTTTATATTCTCCTGTCAGTGACAGATTTGGAGTTTAAAGGGCTAAAAATCTGTATTACTGCAAAAGTTGTTTCTGATAAAGCATTTCCTGCCTACCAAAATTTTAACAACATTAAAAGCAGTGCAAGCTTTAAGCTATCCTTCTTCCTTCACAGGTATTTTAAGCAGAACAGCAAGCAGCTGAACAGCAACAGTTTCTGCACACTGCACTGGAACACAATGATACGGCAGATCAACCAACAGTGCTGGAAAGAATACCCATAAACTAAGAGGTGTAGATGCTGTATTACTCTGGCAATACAGTTTCTCACCTGGGCCACCCCATTTGTGGGAAGGGCCACAGCAGGAGCAGCAGCTGTGGTGATAACACCGCCTGACACTCTCAGCACCGTGGTGCCAGGTTTGGAGAGCTGGGATGGGGCAGACACTGACTTCAGAGACCCGTCTGATATTTTCATCAGTGATGCCTGCCCACTGGCTGTAGCCTGCGAAAAGAAGTTCAGCACAAGGTGAAAAGCTGCAATACTGCTTCTGTTGGGTTTTGTTTGTTTTTCAAACACTGGAAAATATTTTTTTTTTACTCTTCTGTGACAAGAATAACTGCAACAAAATTACTAATTCAGATTCAACTTTATCAAACAGTTGTCTTAAAAAAAAAAACCCAAAATGCGACCACTGCTTTTGAATGTTGGATGGTCAACCTCGGGCACTCCTGGTGAGACTGAGTCTTTTTTTTAAAAATAAGAGCCTTCGAGGAGTCTAAAAATGACCGAAGTAACATACGTCTAAGGGATTAAGCGGAGGACCCACTCCTAGATTCAAATATGTAAGCACATTTTTGCATCTGCCCATACTCACTCCTCTAATACCATATCATTACAAAATCCTAGAGCATGTTTACATGCCAGGAACCTGAGACATGACCCACGTTGAGAACACCTACAAAGCTGACAAAGCCCAGCCTAACACCTTCACTTACAAGAACACCTTCATATGCTTTTGTACCACTGCCACCATCATAACTGTACAGAGAAAAATCAAAGGGCTACAAAAGATAAAGCTCTCATATTGTGCAATTGTGATTTCTACCCTTTAACCAACAAAATGCTGTCTGGCAAGAAAAACACATCATTTGCAGGTTACCTGTGTAAATAAAGCAGTTTTCTGTCCAGTTATTACTTTTAATGCTTGTCCTTGCGTTGAAGATGCTCCAACTCCTACATTGCCCTGAACAACCGATGCTGGAGTGAGCTGCTTCCCAGAACTCTGAGGAGAAGGCTGACCAACCAGAAATGTGCCCTGCTCCAGAAATAAGTCACAAGTCAGCACTTGGAAACCACAGTTAAGAGTCAATACAGGATAAGTTAGGAGTGTCAATACAGACTGTCAATACAGCTACAAGCCTGTGGCTTAAGCAGAACAGCAACATCTGCAAGTGCTCTGTGATGCAAAAATACTACTTGAAGCAGAAGGTTATTGACATTCTTTCTTTACACAAATACTTGGAATTAAAGAAGAAGTTTGGTATCTTTGCTGACCCCACCAAGAGGTCTGAAAGAGAGTCTCCACCTCCAAAGACAGGAAGAACTCCATTACCACAAAGCATTTTTTTGTTGTTGCACTGTTAATTGCAATGGAGGCTTCTGTAATCAGACCTGGGCATAGCCTTCCCAGTGCAGAGCACTTTCTGATGAAAAAGGTAAGGGTGAAAAAGCTATCCTCAGAGCATCCTACATAGCACCATAATTTAACATACTTCATGCTCTTCAGGTTTATTCTTTGTGACAAACGCTACTTAACTTGCCAGATCAGAAAGACTACTTGTTGGGTTAGGCAAAAAGCAGAAATCAAAACAGTGTTATCTTCTCACTTCAAAATGTATTTACTTTGCCATAGGCACTACACATTCAGAACTCAGCATGCAGAAATCACAGCTAGAACTGGAGGCACACACTCCCAACAATCTGAGGCCTTGTCTCCTCTCCTGTTTCACATTATTTAGCTGCTCTTCTTCAAAGCCTTCATTCACTCACTATCATGCACAGATCCCTTCATATGATCTTCTCTTTAGTCACTTCTCTTCCTTTCTCTCCCTTTATTCTCCTGTCTGCACAGCTTTCCTACAACTCCTACACAACCTACCATTTAAGATATCTCTTCTATATTATCTTTGTCAAGTCACCTTTTATTTTGGAGTCCCTTGCTCCCCTGCCACCACAGGCTCTTTATTCCTCTCTCAACATCACCCACTGCTTGCCATGAAAAAAGCATTCCATGCTACTTCCTCAATCTGCAAGGAGCCGAGCGCTGAGCGGTGAGGGGAAGCAAGGGGCAGAGATGCACAAGTAGCAATAGCAACTTGTGCCTGACAGAGGAGAAAACAGCACAGTTTGCTAGAGAGCAGCCTGAAACGTCCATCTGCTCCAGCTAGAGTGCTTGTGTCACTGACCTGTGGTGTCTGCTTCAGGATGTAGGACGTATAGGTGAGGTGCTGTGACAAGTTACTGCTTGCACTTTGGGTTCCTCCTCCTCCACTATTTGTAGAACCACCAGACTGGAGACCTGCAACCAGAACAGAAGGCTTGGCTTTTCTGCAACCAGACAATGTCAGCTGCTGAAGTACTCCTGTACATACAAGTACCTGAAAACAGCTTGCAAGATGCTTGCTGCAGCATGTTATGTAGCTGAATACACGCAGGCATTTATGCCATAATTGCTCAGTACAGCACAGTTCAGATGTGCTGCTGTGCTCTCCGAAAGCTCAGCAAATGCAATGAATAAAGGGGGACATGGGGAGAATGAGGACTACTGGACATAGAAAGCTCATTCAGGGCTGTTGTAAAGTTTCTATCAAAGAAAATGCTGTACAACAACTATAGAGTGTTTCTGTCAGTCTTTTGCACGTACTGAATCTACAGCAAAAGCCCTGAAAACACAATAAATCCCATCAACTTCTTAATTTTACTTTTGCTTGCCGTTCCAATGCAGTTTTGTTAACACAGAGTATTGGATCATGGACTCCAACTGGTGGTAAATCACTACAACATTTTGATATTGCTCTGCCTACAGGAGGAAGAGAATGGGCACAGACATGTTGTAGTCTCCCATTAGGAAACAAAGGCTGAAAAACACTACGGCTCTGTCATAAATCACAACTATTTGCTCCTTCTCAAAACTCGAGAGAGCATTTACTTGTCAAGATTGGACTGCCATCTAAATGTTAAGCAAAGAGGCTCCCATCGTGAGCTTTACAGCCCAGAATACCATCAACAGTACCCATGTTTTCAGTGACACTCCACTACTATGTTGCTGGTGTTCACCTTCCTACATAATAATCTGATTACCCCTCACATCAGAGATGGAGACTTGTAAGCAAACACTCGGCACCCAGTCCATCTACCCCAGCCTCAAAGATGAGCACTCTAGAGAAGGCTCCTAAAACATTTCCTACAGCAACATCACTTCATAAACTAAAAAAAAAAGTATCAGCCCTCAGGACAATTTTAGCAACACTGTTCTTCAGGTATTACACAATACCTGCAAGCATGAAACTTGGTTTGAATCAAACTTGCTTTCACTCTATTAACAACAAATTATTTCCGCTGGTGTCAACAACTTGAAATCAAACCTTTTATCAATATTTAAATCTATTTCTTTCTCTTATTCCAGATACAGTTATTTGTCCTTCCTTCTCAGAGCTAGTTTATGTTTCTTGTTTTCCAGGGTCTCATTCCATTACTAATAGCTTTCAAAAGTGCATTCAAAACAGCATCAGTTCTACATTATGAAAATACAGGCATCTCTATATATATATCAAGGTAGAGTGAAAGGAAATCCTTCTTTGTGAGCTCTGAGAAAAACTGCATTACTTTCAGCACAGAAAGTCAGATATTGGGAGATGTACGTGTAAAGCAGTACCATCTAAAACAGAAGGCACTTTTGACAGTCTGGGCTTAAAAAGCTCCGTGCACTGTGTTGTTGTGAACAAAGAAACTTCCTTCTGTTACTGCTTTCACAGTACGAGGACGCGTTATAGCAAGAACAGCAAACGTTAATTATGCAGTGATTACATTATTTAACTCATTAGATTTCCCTGCAAGACTAACTAGCATTATTTGTGGCTCGCAGTATGGCTCCCTGGGGTATGAGAAGCAGTTTTCCTTTGCCAGAAGGATTCTTGCTGTTGGTGGTGAGGTACAGTTTGGTGCCCGGTGGTAAGTTTGCCAAGTTTGCCAGGTTGGTGGCTGGTAACTGCAGTGTAGCCATCACTAGAAAGAAGGAATAAAACAAAATTACTCCTTGAAGAGGCCAGCATGCATTGAAATCTGCACAAAATGAAAGCACTGGAAGTTCCGCATATCTAGCCTTCAATAAACCATGTTTAGCTGCTGTAATAGCAGATAAAATCCACCAGTGATGCACAGATACTTTGAATAGGTCTAGGAAAAAAAAAGAGTAAGTGAAACCTCTGCAGGTCAGAGGCCAAAGAAATACAGAGGTGGGATCTGCAGGCTTAAGCTTATAGGCCACACAGCACATTTCAAACAGCCCAGAGTCTGAGCTAACACGCTCAGCTAAAGCCAGCTGCATGCAGAAGCAGGCTGGACGCTTCTGCCCAAACTCCCTTAACTGCAGGCACTGAGCAAGACGGGAGGTGTAAGAACAGCTGGGCTTTTGTTGGCAGGGTTCATGTGGGGCCCCCTGAACATCTAAGGACTGCAGTGCTGGGCAGGACAGGAGCACAAAACATGGCTCTGTGAAAGTTCATCAGGTCTCTCGCCCATTCCCCAGCACATCCTGCTGATCTCCACATCCTAGGGCAGCCCCAGCCCCCACTGCCCATGTAACTGCAGGTCTCACAGAAACAAGCACTCTGCTCCTTGAAGAGAGCACACCGTAACATACTTGTGCATTCTTCCCTCTTGCAGATCACGAGTTCACATTTACCACACTACAGATCTTTCTATTCATTTTCAAGTTTTTCCATTGCACAATCAGATGTGAAGGAATAATTACAGAACCACGGTGACCCATTAACAAGGTGTAAAATTACTCTACCTGATCCTTGTGATGTACTTTTCTGAGCACCCGTGGAAGTAACTTGCGCCTTTGTTATGGTCTGCACAGGCTGAGCTACAATTGTTCCTCCACCTCCACTCACGATGGCTTTGGCTACGCCTTGAGTCACAACCTGTTTTGGACCAACAGCCTTTGCCACTGAAGAACCAGACTTTGCCACAAGTATCTGGCCGCCACTGATAGCCACTGCCTGCTTCACTGTTGACTGTAAAGCAGAGCCAACTGGAACACCAACAACCTGCAACAAAGAAGTACTGCATGATGTGCCACTCAACCACTCAAGTTCTACCTGGTACGCTGCCTTCACCTCTACATATTTCAGGGTAATTTGTATAGGTCTACTTGTGTATAAGGTTCTTTATCCTGAAACAAAATTGGACTGGCAAGAGGCCAACCCCAGGTAAAGAGCAATAAGCTATTAAACACAGCCAGGATTTCACAGTACACACAAAAGATTAAATACATTCAAATCACAGGGCAACTTCATTTTTATCTGATATACAAGCAATGGATTAATTCCAACTAAGGATAAAGCCTGCCTTGGTGGAAATCCACAGATTTAATTTCAACTCATTCATGGGAACAGACTCCCTGGGAAAACCATGGCCTCAAATTAGAATCTGCAGAGTGCTTTAATTTTGTGTGTTGATATATCTGCAGGCAAACACAGAGTTTGCATACCTGCCCAAACAGACAAATAAGGCAGTAAAAAGGGCAATGCAAATATGTACTTACCTACGAAAAATTCAACCCTCCATATGTAGTCCATTGTGGTCAGCAAACAATTTCACAATCTCCACAATGGAAACAGGCAAGAAAGGAGAGAAATTCTGACACGCCTGTTATCTTGCCAGCACACATTTACTATGTCTCCCAAGAAGCTGCATCATCCCTGCCAAATCAGGTCTGTAACCACTTGCATAGCACCACTTAAACCTTATGCTAGCTCTGGGCCAGCCTTCACCTCTACTCCCTGTTTGTCCTGCTCTTTTTTTTTTTTTTTTTTTTTTTTTTTGCTGCAGGCCTGCTGTCCAAGGAAAGAATTTACTTCCTTCTATGGAGAGACCTGGATGAGCTTCAGCAAAAGCTGATAACGGCAGCCAACTTTCTGGGTTGTCAGGATCCAGTTCAAAACAAGCCTCCTCCTCACTGCTGCAAAGGGCTAGAGAGGAGTAGGAAATGTTTTCTATAAGCAATGAAATGAAGTAGTGTCTGTGTATGCTGCTCCCTTCGCAAGGGCAAGAGGTAAGCACCCTATGAGCTAACTCTGCTCATGGGAAACTAGCTACCCAGAGTACTGCTGCCTGTGCCCGAGGCACAACCAACCCCATGGCCACAGGAGAAACACGAGGTGTTACAAGGCAAGACAGAAGGCCGACAGCCAACCAAAGGTGCCTAAGTGCCTCATACCTTGGACTGTGCTGTCCCCTCGCTCGTGCTCACAGCTGGCTTCTGCGGTGACAAGGCCAACATGTGGCTTCCTTTTACTGTGACATACTGCTGCACAGAGGTCTGCGTGGCCGGCCCTGCTGCCGACACCTGGGGTTGCTGGGGCAGCTCTCCTGGCTCCTGCTTTATTATCACCTTTTAAGTAACATAATAAAGTTGACACAAAACAAAAACCAAACAAAAAGCAAGAAGCAAACAACTAAGTGACTGGGAATCATTTCTGGAACAGCTGCCTGCAGGAACAGGCACACAGCAGTCGGTAACTCAGACATGCTTCTCACACAACACTAGGTGAACTCTAACCCATCCCCCAAGCCTATTGTGAGGGCTACTCCCAACACACGAGTGTATGAGGGGGCCTGTACTTAAGCCAGCATTCCCATTTTGAAAGATGCCCACAGAAATTCAAGAATCACAGACACTATTAGTAGTACTGTAACTATTAGTCCTACTAATGGTATCCTGCATCTCAGAAAGGAGACAGAACACTGTAAGGTTTCAAAATACCTTCCTGCCCCAAACGTCCTTTTTTTTTTTCCTATCTTGCAAAATTATAATTGATATTATAGCTGTAGATATTGTAACCAGATATAGTTACTGTAACTGGTTTTAGATTATATTATTCTCCTGTGTACATTTCAGTCCGTTACGATTTTATCTGGGATAAGCCAAAAATCTAATCATCGAGATCAGCAACTTAAGAAAGGCTGTTGGTTTGGCAGGTGTTTTTTCCCCCACCAGACTGCTGTGGGTTCTGTTACTGGTAGGAAACACTCCCCCACCTTTCAGTTTGATCACCCAGTATTACTGGGAACAAATTCAAGATGGTAACTTCTAAGGAAACTTACTCAAAAATGGCAACATCTGACACTCAGAAATCACCACAGCATTTTGTAAGAAACTGTTACAAAATGCAAGAGGAGATAGATCTACTACTGTTTACTTGTATTGTATCTCACCAAATAAAATCTTTAAAAATATCAGCTTCAATACAATAGTGACTCAAAGGAGAACAAGAAAGGAGGAAAGAGATAACGAAAGAAAAGATCACAGGAACAGCAGAGCCACAGGAAAAGAAATTAAGATTCATCTTTAGAGAGGGGCTAGAGAGCTCCTGGCAGCAGGACACACTGGTTCCAGTAAGCTCTACATGCACTGGAAGTTACACAGCTTGTGGCACACGTCAGCATGAAATGGTAATCCTAGGCTCCTTGTCCAGGCACAAATGCCAAAAGGAATACCTTTGTAAAAGCTCCAAGTCCTCCAGTGACTGATTTGGGGCTCTGCACCTTGGAATGACTCCCAATGGGACAAAGAGGTGGCATGGTGGCAAACAGGGAATCCTCCTGCTGCAAATAGGAAGATGTGGCACAGAGATTGGTGAAATGTCCAACAAAAGCAATAAAACAAGAGATTACTAATAGTGGTGGCACGGACAATCTGGGCAATTCCAAATTGCGTGTACAAATAAACCATTTCCAAAAATCAAGCAACACTTAAGTAACAGGAATGCATGAAGCAAATTGTCAATTTACACCTCCAACAGCAGCAACTGTTTCTTACCATATCGTACACAAATCAAAGAAACACACAGGTCCCCCACCAGGTTCTTATACAAAGCATTTCTGAGCTGTAGCACTGAGGCAAGCTAATAGCTGGCATTATGCTAAAGTCAAGTCTGAGTGGGCACCTAATCAATGGACACAAATACCTGATGGGAGGGTGAGAACATGACTGAGTCAGACAATGTTCAGAAGTACACAGTGAAAGGACAAGAATCAATGGGCAAAAGGTAAAATACAACACATTCTGTTTAAACATAAGTTGCCTAGAGAGGCTGTGGATTCTTCAACACTGGAGATACTCAGCATCCAACCGGACACATTCCTGAATAACCTGGGCAAGAGAGTTGGGCAGACAATTTCCAGAGTAGCCAAACTCTGCTACTGTACAGTTCTGTGTGCAACCTCAGAGATGAGTATCCAAGAAGGAACAGGTCATGAAGGGGGAAAAGAAAGTTCAATTTAAATCTGCAAGCAAAATCATCTCAGATGATGTCAGCACAGTCTTCCCAGTCATGAACTGGCAATAATGGTGAGCGTATCTAATGGAATAAACCCCATTTTCACACCTGCAAAATGGTGCATCTTTCATTCTTGAATCTGTGGCTGTTGAGAGTCAAATGCATTTGAGGAATTATGGCATGGCTATATTTTGTTTAATTAAAATAACTGTACTATTTTATGATCGGTGCAAAATCTATGGCTGTGGTTTCATGATTGCTTAGTCCATCCTTGGGTTGGAACACAACCAAAAAATCCTCAAGACACTAAATCAATACTCCTGCCTTTCTTGTGCCAGTGCATACAGGTGAAAACAGATGAGCTTTCAACCAGATCAGCTGTGTAGCTACGTGGTGAGCAAGAGCAAACCGCTGCCAGCAAACAGGAGGAGGTGTGAACACAAGGTTAGAGGCATGGCCAGCCCTTTCAAGAGCAGCATGCATACTGGTCATTTTAAAGTGACTGAAGAAATGCAGGTTTAAGTCATTAAAAACAAAAATACAGAGGAAACTAGCATGCAGTGAAGAGAAAAAAAGTATTAAGTCAAACACCACCTATAACATCACACTGAACTACCAGACATCCCCCCCCCTCTTAAAGAAACTACAAAATTACAACTTCCCACTAACCAGAAGACATATGGACATAAACACATCTGCTTACAGAGTTAAGATTTCTTTTGCTTTAAATACCTTCAGATTTTATCTGAGTCCAACAGAATTCAACTGTTACAATGATACGTGCCCATTCTGACTCATTTAAAACCTTACAAAAAAGAACAGCCCCAAGCCAGTATAAAACAAGTGACTTTTACCAGCTAAGTAAAACCCAGCTGACAGACAGGCTCTTGGAAGCAGAACAGCCAGCCAGCACCTGACATTTGAAGTGCTCCAAACTCCTCGCTTCAGAGAGCAATCTTCAACACATTTTTCTTAACAGATGTGGGAAGCACTTCAGTTCCAAATGTGAAACAATCTGCTTTCTGCAAGCCGACTGGAAAACCTTCCCCTCCACAATCAACATTAAGGTTCCTGAGTCATGAAGATGGGGAATGGCTCCCATGAGCAGCAGCTGCTTTCAGACAGAGCCTCACTGGTGCTGCTTGCCTGTCAGAAATACCTCTCCCACGCCTTGTGCAGGGAAGGATTTTATCTGTTAGATCAGCTCTGTACCATTTGAGCTTTGCAGATCAGAATGTGAGCCCTATGCATCACCGGTTACAGGTTCAGTTTCTCCACTATTTGCAGGACTATTTTTCTAAAAGTAGGCAGTTGTGAAGTCAGGAAATTACCTATTTTCAGACTGCTAGGAACAGCTGCAGCATAAAATAATAAACCAAGTAGAGCTTTTGAAGTAGGCACATCTGGTTTAATTATATATTGGCATTAACAGAGCAAAACACTAGTCTGCTAAAAAAAAGAGCTCTTTTGACAGATGAGACATTTTGAAAGCTGTGCCCTTAATGGGAAGCACGCCCCAAGAAGAACATTACCTTGACAGCTGAGGTCACGAAGCTGCTCCCGTGGCTCTTCGGTACAGGAGACCCAGCCCCATGAGAGGCCTGACAAACACTGCTCAGCTTGCTGGTGGGGCTCCCTGTGTGTTGGGAAACAAAGCAGACTTCAGGGCAGGGCAGGGAGCAGTGCCACTTAAGGTGACACCCTTCTAACCAGAAAGGAGGCATTTCATCTCAACTCTCTACTGTCCATGAGGTGCACATAATGAGGGACATCAGTGGATGTTGGCATGGGCACAAAACAAACTAGTTTTCATTACAAATAGGTCCTTTCATTACAAAGACTAGGTCCTTGTCTCCATCACCTGTATGGAACGAAAAAGGAGACTATTTTTCAATACTGGAAGTCTCCCATTTCTACTTTCCTCCAGTTGGACCCCAAACCCCCCATGGTTCTGCAGCTCCAGGAGGCCAGCACAGCTTCCACGCAGAGGGTCTGCAGCCCAGACAGCTCTCTCTTCACTCAGAGCTGTCTGTTGCAGATTGGAAGGTAGTTCCTGGATGACTGCCCACGTTGGCTACAGGTGAACTACAAGAAATTAGAATAGTGAACAAGCTCCCAAGTCAGAATTTGCTGCCACAAATGTAGCTCCTTCTACTGCCCTGAAACCCTCTGAACACGGTCTAACCTTAGACATGGCACTGAGAAGGACCTGGAGAAAGTGGGGATGGAAGGAAAGAGGAAGGTCAGAAAAGAAGGGACACACTGGGTGAGGAGCAATGAGAGGAAGGGAGGAAAGACAAAGAACTGAAAGTGAGGGATGAAGACAGGTTCCTGGGTCTGCTCCTGGAAAGGTGTGCCACAGTACCCACCTGTGCCTTATGTGGGTGAGGGTCTGACAAACTTGCACTGTATTACCAGCACTGTATACAACCCACAGCTGCTGCCCTGCAGCAATTCAGTTACTGTTACCAGCCTGGTTCTGCAGCTTCTTTTGTTTTACTGTGGCCAAAACCACAGTAAAAACAAGTTCACAGTCTCTCACATGGTTGCATTACAATCTGCATCTACATTTAAAAGTAAACTGCGCAGCCATTTCTCAAAACAATGGGACACACAGGCTGGCTTCCACAAAACATGAAGTTTCAGGTGTTACCCTCTTGAATATGATCAAAAGTTTTAAAGAAATTAACTATTTTGTCAGTAATATGACTTTCTACTCAATCCTATCTAGCTGCTGCTGCCAGAAAGCCAGTTCCACACAGGGCCTGCGTCCAACAACCAAAATTAAGAGGAGGGGAGGGCTCTAGTTTTCTGCTCTACCACCCATCTGATTTGGTTTGTGCAGGACAGGGTGAAGTGACAGGAACACAAGGGAAGGGAGAGGCAGCAGGCAGTTTTTTCAGGCCAGTCTGCCCTTAGATCACACTGACGTAGTGGGAAACTGCATCTTCAGAGGCACTTGGACTTGAATATTTATATCCTCTGGTGCTTCTACAGATCCTATTCTCCATGTAGAATTCCCTACTAGGAGAACACGACAGTCACCAAGCCACAACAAACCATGTAAGTAGAACAGAGTCAGGCTGGAGGTAACAAAGAAACAGGAAAAAACAGCAAAAGAAAAACAAAAACCCTACTGGTGAAACCACCATATCAGGAAAGCCCCCAAACATACTGAAAACATTCAGCTCCTACTACGTTTTCCATTCTAGTTCCTTCTGTGAGGAAACTGGACACAATGTGACAGCTGTGTTATCAGGGATTTTTTGTCATTTTCCAGCCATGTCCAGAGAACAGTCAGTGTTCCGTGGGCACTGCAGTTCAACACCTGTTTCCAAGAACTATCCCAAGATGCCTGTAAGCGCACACCCACACAAACAAGCACGCTTTGAAACACAGCGGTTCCTGACCACTGGTCACAACACCTGCCCCAGTAACGCAGAGCTGTCGGTCAACCTCCTGTGTTGGACTCAGAACCCTCAACTGGAAGCTGCTCCACTACACCCCGTGTTCTTTGCCCGTACCCAAGATACTGTCCTCACCCAACCACCCGTGCACTGTTTAAATCTCTACTCACCACACAGTCTGTATCACTTTCTCTCCTTTCCTTTGTGGTTGTTGTTAAGAACTTTTACACTATGTGATGTTTCCAAAATAAAATTACAGTCAACTCTGACATACTCTCAGCCACGTTACAGGACACTTAAGCCAAGCAACATTCTCTCTTTGCTGAGTACTGTTCCAGCTTTCCAGACCGAAATACCATGATACACTAGTCATCTGAAGGGGACAGCAAACTAGAATGTGTAAGACTAAGTCACTCTGCCTTCTGGGGTCACGCTACACACCTGTGCTTGTGGCTGCTGCTCCAACCATCTGTCCAGGCTTGTCCACAATAACATACGGATTATTAATGACTGAGCTAGCAGGGCCTTGCTTCATGTGCACCGGAGTGGAGGTTGGGGTACGAGGTAGCGGAGATGGACTAGGGGTCGATATTGGAGAACCTTCAGAAAAAAAGTCCAATGCTTCTATCTCATCAATGTTGTAAGAACACAAAAATAACAGCAGTAGCAGTGTGTTAACAAGTGATTAGAGAAGGAATGCCTTTGAAGATGCATTTCCAAGACTAAGCCAGACCACAGAGCTTGGAGAAGAGAGAGAATAAAATGAAAGTTAAAGGAGCGTAAAGCACAAGAGCCCGTACCTACCCTGGGCATTCTTCATCCATCAAGCCAAACAGGGTTCAAAGGGATCTTAGAAAGCCACCTAGTCCATCCTTGAATTCTGAGGTGGGCTAACATCATTCTCACTATTAAGTCCAGACCACCCAAGAAAATAAAGGAAGAGAGCTGAGCTCTTTGATATACACTCTCCTTCCCTCAAGGAGCCCATAATGCAGGCATCCAGACCGGTTCATGTAAAAAGGCTGTGTGAAACAGCAGCCAGCAGGCAGGCCAAGCCAATCTTGTCTCTTCACTGCTCTCATGACGGCAGATGCCCTTGAAGGCAAATGTGCAACTTCAGGGTAAGAGGGCCAGGAGAGAGAGAAAAACAGAAGAAAAAAATGCACAAGGGGGTAAATGAGAAATGTGGAGAAAAGGACAGGCAAGAAAGTGATAAGATGGCAGCAAGTACACTAAACTTCAGCTGCTTGTTAATCTGCTTTCTTGGCAGTGATTGACTATTAAAATGGAGCATAAATAATCCCTGTGTCTTATAAGCTGCTGTTGGAACCTGGAAGGGTGATGCTTCTCAGCAGACACCAGTCTTGAAGAAATGCTTAGAGAAACGTTTAAATAGCAAAAACCAATAGAGAATAATCCAAGGATATTAAGAAAGATAGAATGCACTATACTTCTTGCTTTCTGGACAGGCTTGGAAAAAGAAGAATTAGTAGAGTGAAGATTAGTAGCAGAGCTTATTAGAAGATTAGTAGTAGTTTATTGAGAAAGAAGAAAGCACAAGGCATAGGTTCAAATATAAATCACTACTACTTAAAAAGATGTCACAGAAAAATATTGAAATTTAAAAACAAACAAAAAACCATCCTGATACTTGAGAAAAATTATGTGGGAGCCGATCAGAAAACACACAGTGACAGCTGGTGCTTCATTTTCTGACATTCAGATTAGAGAGGATGAAGGAATGTAGCAGGTCATCTCTCACCTTCACACACGACACATCGAGCTGCACGTAAAAACTTTCTGATGCAAAATTTCTTCCAGTGGATAGCATCATGCCCACGCAGGGAAAGCTCTATAAGCTAAGTGAATAAACAGCACCTTGGCCACCACTGGTTGAGAATTTATCCAAAGAGCACCCTATTACTCACTGCAGCGAGCTGGAAATTTAATCCAGAGGGTGCACTTCTGGGAGAGGAAGACCAAAGTCGCCCCATTTGAGGAGATATCACAAGTACAAGATGGACCATTTGAGCAAACAAGGTTGAAAATTCTTCGCCCAATAATCAGAAATAAGTTCTTTTTAATCAATTCCTGCTGTCCGGAAAAGGGAGGGAGAAGAATGGCTTCTTGCCATATACAAACAGCACATATAGAAGAAGCATCCTTGCCTAGGCCTTTCTGTGGGTAGCAGTCCAGTTAAAGACTACAATCTTCATACCTAAAATCATTCATTACCAGGGAAAGAAAAGTTCTCATCCCTTTTTTGATCTGATGTGAAGCATTTCACACTTACAAGTGTGTTTAGCTCCTCATTCTAGTTTCCTACTGCCTGATGTTCAAACACAGGCAGGCAGGGAAAGGACACAAAACAAGTCCAACTGGTTCAATCCCTGGTTTTCCAGAGTGAAGCACTCAGATATGTAAACTACATTCACCTGATACAATCTTGCAACTCATGGTGATAGGCTGGAAGGATTTTCCTGGCGACTCTGCAGGGCTTGGAATCTGACCTTGAGGCACTATTTTACAGCTAGCTGCAATGGGCTGAAAGGCTGAATTTCCATGAGAGCCAAAGGGAACTTTCTGTGTGGCTAATTTGGTGGGAGTCCGTTCTATCGAAGATGGCAGGGAATAAAACGTGGCATGTCTTTCAGTTTCAGCATTCCCAGGGAATCCTGATTAAAACAGGGAAAAGAAGAAAATAATTCTTAGGTTGAGAGGCCTGATGCCTTACTGTGATTCTCTACAATAAACATAACTAGGATTCAACAAATACCTTCTCAAAGGAAGGAAAGAAAGAGACAGCAGCTGGTGGGAGGTGCTGAAAAGGGAGAAAGGGTGATAAGGGATTTCCTCTTAAGCAAGCCTGGCGGATCTGTCCCTAAACCAAAGAATAAAATGCTATTATACACAGCCTGTTCAGCTTAGGTAGGTCATCAGCCAGTGTGCATGTGTTTCATGAAAAGGCCCCTCCACTGACAAAAAGCTGCTGGTAGTTCCATGACCACAGTTAGGGTTCCACACAGCCAAGCCAAAAATTTCCTTCACAGGAAATCCCTCAGCACATCTGTTGGAGAAAAAGTACAAGGAGACCAACTACTGTCTTTGACCTGGGTTAAAGAATCTGTCTTACCTGAGGTAAAAGGAGATCAATTCACCTGACGAGAGAAGCTATGTCAGTCAGCGTAAGAGGCAAGTTTACTTCCTCCCTCCTCTACAGCTACTGCATATCTTCATGCTTTGATAAAATCCTGTGCATTTAACATGTTTCCTTTTCCCCTTTGTTTCTTTTTTTTTTTTTTTGGCTGTGCCACCATGAGAAAACACTGCACTGAAACAACAGATGTTCTTGCTGAGCCACAACAATGCCCCTGGCAGAATGCATCATGCAAAACATTAGCACTGCAGTCATTCCTCTAATACAGGAATCAAGATAGATCACAAAAGGAATGTTATTTCCTTTTATAGATCAAAAAAGTCATGTTCTCTGATCATATTTAGGAATATAAAAGTTGCTGTTTCCAGCAAATTTCTCATATCAAAACACATGAATCAAAGACACTTTTTTCCCAGCCCAGAGAACTGAAGCCTATCTCAACACTCTAAGTTCCAGAAAAGTAAGTTAAAGGCTAACAGAGATGCAGTTTTTCCTATTTCACATAAACTTAAAAACAGAATAGTGTGTCCAGCTGGTCAGCACCTAGCTTGCTTCAGGCAATTCACATGATGCTGCAGCATCAACTGCTGGCATCCTGCAGAGGCGCTGCACTGCCAGACCTTAAGGGGAAGGTGAGAACCAGACTGATACGCAGATGCCATCCTTCAGGCAAACACACACAGCATCTTATTTGCTCCATCCTTTCAACACCTCAGTTACACTGGAAGATTTTTTTTTTTTTTTCAAGCTCATCTCATGTTAGGAACAAACATAAATAACTGAACACACCACTAGACTATCAAACATAACACAGACTGCAGAACATTCAGAAACCTAGCAGCTCTCTGAAAACAGTATGCAAAAGTTCTATTAAATAGCCTTTGTCCAACTGCATGTGCTGCACACGTGCCTACACCCACTAGTTTTAGATAAACAGCCCGCTATGCAAACTACAAGTTGAAAAACAAAATGTTATTTATAAAATAACCACCTGGGGCAAGCAAGGAGCAGGGAATACCCTTTAAGCCAAGAAAACAACTAGGAGAAGGTATCCAGAAGAGATGAAGTTCCAAGGACTCAAATCTCACCAGTACCCATTTGCTTTACCTTTGTCAACAGAAGCATCTGGGCTGGAGTCCCGCAACTGTTTAATGGGTGAAGAAGCTTTAACTGGTGCTGGGATGCTCAATGGCAGTGGTAAAGATGCTGGAGCATCAGAAAGGTCCGATTCTGAAGACTGGGAGAAGAGATACTCCTCACCAAGGGAATGCCTGTGCAGCTCCACGTCCACAACCTTCCAGAAACAGGTGAAATCAGTGATATTAGTATTTGGTGGTCAGGTAAAGAGAGCAAAAACAGCCACGCCTTTCGTTTTCACTGCAATTACTTTATAATGGCTGGAATCCTCTCTCCCCCTCCCCCCAGCTCTGCACAAAACTCCCATTCATCTCAGTAAGGCCTCCCAGAGGTCCAGGAGCACCTGGTGCAGGACAAGAATCCCACATCACTACACTGCACTGGTAACACAGCATCCATGGGGAAATCTGAGCAGCAAACGCTGTGAGAGCACAGAGCAGAGCTCAGCTTGCCTTCTGCCTTTTTGGTAACACCACCACTACACTGTCAAACCTAAAAATGTTTCTGGAGAGTAATGTGGTCATCTCACATTAATGTTTTCTCCAGGCTGGAAAGCTCAAACAAAATAGTTTCACAATAAAAATTTTCCATTTACTACAGTACAGGGGAAAAATAACAGCAGAACTTTAGGGATATAACAGACTGAGTTATTCATTTATTTTATGTACAGCTTTAAGAGTTGTTTTTTTCACAAAGGTACTGAAATATGGCACAGGCAGAAGCTCTACTTAAGCTACTGCAAGCTGTCAGCAGGACAGCTAGGCAAAATCTTAAATTTAAATCCTGATGTACGAGACCTGTAGCACATCAGAAAGGAAAGTGGTATCACCTGGTATCAGAGGCCCTGCAAAGAAACCAGATCTCAAAGTGAAGTACATGTTAAATTCTTTTCCCTGAACTAGAAATGGAAAAATGACTGCTGTCATGTTGTACAGGGTGTCGCAGGCATTTCATATAACCACAGATCAAAATCTTCATTCCAGAAATTGTGAAAACAGATGAGTTGGACTCGGTGCTGAGTCCTCTGCATCTTCTTTCTTTTTAAACGCCCTCAATGGAACCAGCTATCACACCCATCCCACTGCCTGCAGGCTCACCGTTTCTGCGCCCAGCGTCTGCAGGCCAGTGTAAGTCCTGTCCAACTGGGGAAACAACGCAAGAGTCTCAGATTAACAAGGGCAAAACAATACACTGCACTGTTAATTACAGTGAAACAGCTCAAAAAGAAATCGGAATTATAGAAGTTGAGCAGAAATACATTATTTTTTTAAACCACAGAGTCAGAAATGCATGTGTTGCTAAGGACCCCCTTCTACAAAGCAGCCAACCACAACCCAGGGCCTGCACTGACATAGGAGGGAGCAGAAAAGCTGAGGGAAATGGCATTCATTGGGAGACAACCCTTTTAATCTAAGGGTAGCATTTGAGGGCACCATTTTTCATTCCTGAGGTAAATACGAGTAAATAATAAGAAAAGATACTCACACACATGGCTAGAACAAGGAACTTACAGCAGCAGAAAAATCATTATTGCAAGTAGGGTTTAAATGAAACTAATCATGCAGCTCACGTCAAAAGAAACAAGCTCAGGACTTAATGCCTCTAATGCCAGGCACTGCTAATTACAAGTAAAACAAAAGCAATGGCCTAGTTTTCCAGGACTGCCGCACACTCCAAATCCCACTGAATGTCACAGGACAGGTGAATGACGAGACAAGGAATGGACAGGAATCCCTGCCCCTCCCTGCCTACTCCACCAACAGACAGAATCTGTGGCTGATAGACGCAAGTGCAGAAGGAACAGAAAGGACACAGCAGTTACTTTACCAAAGACAGATGAGCCTGCAACAACCTGTCAGGCTAAAACCAATGAGAATATGCTAAAAATCTCATATTGGAGGTAAACGTTGTCTGTCTGCAAGGTAAACGTTGTCTGTCTGCAAAGCTGGGATTCTTGGCTACAGCATGGCCTCTAATACAGGCATGGTGAGAGGCTTTCCTGGACCTCTTCTGATTCTCCTGTACAACCATTCATATGCAAAAGAACAGCAGGACAAACACAGAGGCAGAAGCATGAACATGCACACAAGCAGACACTCTAGATTATGCAGGAGCTCACTTAATTGCCTTTCTCTGAAGCATTCAGGTCAAATACCTTCAAGTTGTGTATGATATCAATCCTCTTGTTCTGGCTATCCTTGAAGTGTATCTGGACTCTCACAGGGAATTCTCCCCAGCCTCTCCTGGTCAGGTGGAATGGAGGCTCCCTGCAAACAATGATTCACATGATGCATGCACAGAGGGTTCAGCCTCCTAAAACCTCTTTCTCAGAAGGCCAAAGACTGCTTGGCTAATTGACAGCTAAAGCTATCTTCAGGCCTGCTGTTTGCCAGAGAGAATGCAACCAACCACAAATTCTCATGTCTGTGGACAGCTGAAAACCTACTTTTATTTTGCACAGCAGGACAGAGAAGATGCTGTTATGGGTGGATGAGAGAATATTGAACACAAACATTAAAAAAAGCTGCGTAACAACAAGTAGAAAATACTTATTTCAGAAACAAACAAAACAACCAAAGTCAGCTCCTAAGACACTGCTGCAAGCTGAGTTTTCAATGCAACATTTTGCAATCTCTTCTTGTTGTTCCCTATCTGGCAGGAAAAAGATCTGAAGTCAACAAAACAATATGTGGATTGCAAGGGAAAGCTAGTTCCACCAGGGTCATTCTCCAATCCGAAAAGAAAGGGAATTCACCATGACTTTTTAAAAAACACATTTGCTTTTGTAAATTGTAAATGCATCTTTGCAATGGAACAAGAGGTTTAAATGCTATTTTTAGTCCAGAACATGAATGTTCATTGAAATGAGTGGGACTATGTGACAAGAAGAAATCAATCCACTAGAGGAGACTAAAATAGAAGAGAGACAGCACTGACATTAGATACTGGGAACTGAGAAAGTCACAAAAGATAGCAGCCGAGTGTCACTTAGTGCGTTATACCAGAAATATACAGGAGCTTTTTTTCATGCTGCTCAGCATCGCCTCCTCAGAATCATTACTGAGCCTTTCCAACACTTCTCAGCTCAGCTATGTCTTTGAAGGTGACTGAAAGGCAGCTCCCTATTCTGCCAGCATTAAGCTGCCCCCCTGTAGCCATGCTATTTGTCTGCCCATTTTCCTCCAGACAGGCAGCTGACCATCCTTCAGAATAACACAAAGTAGTTTGAAGGTATTCTCCCACTGTCTTGTCCAAAGCAACGAGAATGAAGAACAGACAGGGCATTTTTCTGCATTACTGGACACAGAACGAGCTCGATGATCTCAGCAGATCACAATTCTGACTACAGCTTGGGAAAGGACAGAGAAGCTGCCCTGCTTCTGCAGCACCAATACCTTTATACTGATGGGATATCGGTTCCTCAAAGCATGAAGTCGATGCCATGGATCTCAGTATGGAAGAGAAATAGTTGGGAAAAGGACAAAACTTCATGATCTCTGTGTGTTTGGTACAAAAGCTACCGGTCAGACAGCTTCCTGAGACTTCTCTTTCTCTCCCTCACTGCACTGGGAGGCAGGCAGAGAATGCCTCTTTGACAAGCACGACCTGCACAGCAGACAGCCCAATGCATACAGACACACCACCTCACAGGGGGAACGTGCAATGAAACTGATAAATGCTTTTGGCACTAGGGAAATCCAACAAGTGCTTAGTATATTTTACACAAAAACTGAGTTATTTTTACTGTTATGCTAAGAGCAAATCAAGACGAGCTGGAGGCCCAAGTAAGATATGCAAGAGAAAAATCAGGAAAAGAAGGGGAAGTTCAATCTAAGAAACATGGTAATGTAAGCCTGGCAAACATGAAGACTAGAGTAACAACAGACAGAACTCCTTATTACCTTACTTCCACCAGGTCATTGGGTTTGTAACTGGGATGTAGGAAGAACCAAACTTTCTTGACAAAATGATTTATGCTGGGTTCTCTCCGAGAGCCTCGAACGTACACCATCCATTTATGGGTCGACTGATCGTTTTCTTCTCTCTTGTCAGGGGGAATGTACCTGGCAAAGCAGACAAAAATCTCTAATGGACAGAAGTATTTTGGCAAAGGTCCGGCAAAAAAAATTAGGAAGGGTAAAATGCCTATGTGTTCCTTGTCCCTGTACACCTCTGCTTCTTATTCTATTCTGACCATTCAGATTCTGCACAGAGAACTCCTCCAGAAAAAAAAAAAAAAAAAGAGAAACCCCTCAACTTACTCCACACTTCCAATATTTCTCCTCGATTCTTGTGCACAACTGTCATATGAAATTCATCTGTTTAAAAATGTGCTTAATTAGGAAAGCTTAATTTTAATACTATATCACCACTTAACCCATTTTGTGAGGTATTGAGAAGTTAAACTGGTCCAGAACGTCAGCAACTCTGCTATCATAAATATTAAAATATTATTATTAAGCATTTGGTCCACACTTGATTCCAGTCCCAGGATTAGGTAGATTTTCCAAGACACAATCCTAACAGAAAGTCTCATCAGCCAACATTTGCTGATTGCTGTGCAATTGCAGAGACTGATCAGCAGTGCAAGGACAGAGTTAAAACCTTGACCTGCCTTCAGCTGCCTAAAAATCAACGCCTTTTTTAACTGTATATGTACTCGTCTTAAATTCTGGGGGGAAATAAATAAAAACAAAATTATTTCTTCAAACTACATCATATGTTCATAACATTTTTCTCACTCTGATCATTTTGTGAGTTTGAGTTGGATTTTTTGGGGGGTTTTCTGGGAGGTTGGTTTTGTTCCTTTTGTTGTTGTTACATACATTATCCCTATAGACACACTGAAACAGCAATTAAGGCAACCAGTTCTTCAAAATTTTCATGGAAAAACATGGGATTTTTAACTAGATAGCAAAGCTGAAAGACTCCCCTTGAAAGAAACAGACCTTCAAACCTCCATACCTGAACACCTCTCTCCCCAGCCAAACAGCTCAGGGAAGGCAACCTTGGGAACAGTCATCTCAGGGCAACACCTCACTGCCACAGCCCAACAATTTATTTGTCTCCTAGTTTTAACCAATTATTCTGCTTGATCCTGAAATGAAGGCCACCACAAAGCTTCCAGATACTAACTTGGAGACGTTGCCCACCACAATTGTTTTCTTCACGTAGAGCCGTGACGTCTCATCACTGGGCAGTCCAGCATTTCGCTGTCCTGGTTTTTGGGAGCTAGAAACACCCAAACTGTCCTGGGGGTAGAAGAAAAGAATAAGGCAAACACATGTTCCTCTTAAACATTCTGTTTGGCACTAGAAAAATAAGATTCTGTTAAATTTTGTAGATGAGAGGCCAACAATGAATCATTCCTAAATTGCACTTAGACTGCTCTCCAGGCACATTTAAGCAGTTCGGCACACAGTAAGGACACTGTACCCAGCAACGCGGATGCTGCATGGCTTAGTCTGGTGCAGATTATGCAAAGTGCCATGGATCTGAACTATGACTCCAGTCTGGCTTTCAAAGCAACACCTCTGCACTGTCTGAAAAATCATGCACCGTTACCTGACAAATCAAACCAAACATTGCCAAGGCATCATCATTTGTGTCTCTCATCAGAAATCAAGACAGACTCCCACAGGCAGCTGCTGAAGACCTGAACCTTTCCAGTTCCCAGCTTCTACTGCCTTGAGGACCCTTCAGCACTGCTCCACAGTGAAGAATCCAGGCTAAGTTTGGGAAAAGAATCAGCTCCACATAAACAAACATGGAACCAGCTGTAATACATCACTGATACCCACGAGAGCCTACAGATCCACCCCAACACCACAGCAGGCAGCACAAAACTAGCCTCAGCAACCTTGCAGCACAATCTCAGCTCTTAAGCAGCACTTAGAACTGCCTGATGTGATGCTAAGACCACTGGGGCTGCACAGCTGTCAGCATAAAAAGGAGAGGTTCTTCTGTGCCTGCTGGATAAAGCAGCTTCTAAAGACCAAGGATTGGTGCCCTACACAGCTCAGAGCAGTGTCCTGCCCTGAGCACCTGTCCTACAGGTGTGACACGGGAAACAGAGGATTTGAGAGGGATGACTACACCTCATTACATTGGCAATGCCCCAGACTGAAGCAAGAGCAGGATGGAAGCCTAACATGGCTTCTGCTCCTCATCACCCGTTGGCCACCTCTGTGCTGTGTCCCATCAAAGATGCAATGCCACGCTACACCCACACAACACGACTATTTCAGCAAAGCCCCCTGTGTAGAAACAACCTACACTGGTCTGGAAGCTCACGATGCAGGTGGGCCCACATAGCATGTATGCACTTTCTGCTATGAACCCTAAGAAGGGCTTCAGCAGGCTGCTGCTTTGTTTGCAAGGTGTCACACGCTGCTCGCTGGATGCAGAGTCAATTATTCTTCTGCCACGTTACTGCAACATGTTCAGTTGCAGAAATGCTAGCCCATTTCTGACTGTGATTTCTCTACACAGCACTGAGCAGTCTCAACCCAGTTACCAGGGATACAGCCACTCTGTCCCTCCAGGGACAGGCAACAGCACCACTGCATGCAGCCACACCAGATTCTTAAGAATACTGCAGGAAATGACGCGTCTTGCTCTTTTCTGAGGGCTCTGCCCCTCCCAGTCTGACTTCCACCTGCATAAAGCCCTTGGCTTGAGCTGCACACCACCCCCTGCCCCAGGCAGCAGCACCAACACCAATGCTGACCTGCTGCCCATTCAACCTTCCTGCTGTGTAAGGTTAGTCCAGACACGTGCACTTGGTAAGCTTCACAGCAAGGGCAAGCTGAAGTGGGAGCTAGCAGTTGGAGGGGGTAAGACACAAATATTCAGCAAAGCAGCTAAAAACATGAGCAGCTTCTGGTGCCAGCATCAAGTCCAGAAGGCCCTACAATAACATGACCACAACTTGCACTGTACTTTACCCGGCCAGCACTTCTGCTCTGCCTCTGGTCCAGGCTGTTTGCCAGCCGCTCATCCGCGTCCAGGCTGCCATTGTCCTTGTCCAGGAAGAAGTCGTTGTGCTGTGAGAGAGAGTCGCTCTCAGAGTGGTTGGCTGACGGTGCGTCCGAGCCCTGGTGAGCGGGGGATGAGGAGCGAGAGGGGGACTCCAGAAACTTCTTGATGGAAGGGTGATTAAGAATGGTGGCATCACATGACCTGGTGCCCTGCAACAGAGGCCAGGCACATCCAGTCATTATTTGCCTGCAGCCCAAATCAAACAAGGCTAAGCTAAAAAGGAAAAAGTCAACGGACACACAAACAGCAACAACCTCATCACCTGCCTTGCAGGAAAAAAGTGTGTAACTGAAGAGAAAAACTTACAGCAGCTCTTCAGAAACAGGAGCCCAGATTGAATCTATTCCTGCAGACCTTCTGCTCCCAGAAATGCACTTGGTGGCAGCAAGAAGGGCTGCAGCCACCTGAACACTAGCAGTGTGCCCAGGACATAACGGCTTCCCTCCTCCGTGGCATCAACAGCCCTGCTCCACACAGCTGCACAACCCCCCCTGAGCTCATAGTGGCCAGCCCTACTCCCCTGTCGCCTCTACTTGATGCCAACCAATGAAGTGAGCAGGGGCAGCTCTCTGCCAGCAGCAGGCAGACTCAGCCCACGAAGCCAAAGGCTGCCATAATAGATGTACTGGTAGCTCTTCTTGCAGCCCTGGCTAAGTTCTCTTCTTCCCTGCCTGCACAACCCAGCTCAACACCGGGGCTGGTCACAAAGAGAGGGAAAAGAAGGAAAAAAAAAAAAAAGGACTTGGCTTGATCTCTTTTTTCCCCCCTTTGTCGGATTATTTTTAATCCCTAACAGTCCCAGATCCAACTTCTGCCACCTTGATGGGAGGTGGCATGCAGACAGACACCAGCCCTGAACAAGACTGCCTGCTTTGGTGTTCATCAGAGAGCCATCCTCCCAGGTGCCCATTAGGCACAGGGCACGAGCAACCAGAACTCAGACAACTTTAGAACTTAGCAGATCTGATACCAGAACCTGGGCTTTGGAGCGCAGGGAACAGAAATCCTATCTGTTTCCCAGGCATGTGCAAAATAAATCAGTAAGCAACCCACTTTGCTCGTTTCATCCAGTGAACTGACCAGTGCCTCATTCACTAATTTGTAGTAAAAACCCAACCACTGTAATCATAATGAACCATACACCCCAGCACACAGCTGCACCAGGCTGAGGAACTGCTCATATTTAGGAAACAGATCAGAAACTGGGAGCTCGCAAGAAGATGATCTGCAAAGTATTTTCGTAACAACCACACAGAGTTAAACTGCAACGATTCCCAAAGGCAGAAATAACCTTTCACAGCCAACAGAGTCAAAAAGAAGTTAATGTCACATTAAAAACCACACACAAAGAAGCTAGTAACAAGTTAAAAATAGAGAACTGATTTATCTTGGATGTAAACAAGGAGTTTTAGAAATAAATTAAAATGCAATCAATCACACCGTTACGCTAGGCAGGAGCGCATAACAACTACGGAGAAGAAACACACCAGGGTCACACTGGCAAGCTTTATGAACACTTCACATGAGAAAACTTTTTTTTTTTTTTTAAGGAAAGTCTGAAGCTCAGTAAGGAAAGAGACAAACACCCTGCATGGCAGAGCAAGCAAGGAACAGGGGGCAGAATGGGCTCTTGCTGGCATGTGACGACACTGGATATAAGTACTTCAAAAGAGCAGAACCTAGATCAAATTCTTCAGCCACCCACACAAAAAGCGAAGGCAGAGGACGGATGCCTGAGCTGCCCAGTGCTGCTGCAAACTCAGCTCAGAGCCTTTGTCTGGTACAGAAATTTTCTAGGCACTCAAGTGAAACTTGAGTTTTCAGCACACATCTACGCTTCTCAACATCAGCACAGGTTTTTACTGGAGAACAGGTAATACCCTGATTGAAACAGTGGTAATTGAAATAAATAAGTAAACTGGCAGTGCAACTCTATGTCAGCAACAACACCAGGCCCCAAGGACACAGTGCTTAGAACCACAGGATGGCTTGGGTTGGAAGGGACCCCAAGGATCATCAATTTCCAGCCCCCTGCCAGTTTTTTTTAAGGAAAGTCTGAAACTCAGTAAGGAAAGAGACAAACAGGCTAGATGAGAGGCTGCCAGTTGCTAGATGAAGCACTAGATCACATTGCCCAGGGCCCCAGCCAGCCTGGCCTTAATCACCTCCAGGGACGGGGCAGCCCCGGCCTCTCTGGGCAGCCTGTGCCAATGCCTCACCACTCTCAGTAAAGAATTTCTTCCTGACATCTAATCTAAATCTCCCCTCCTTTAATTTAAAACCACTCCCCATTGTCCTGTCAGTATCTACCTGTATACAAAGCTGATTTCATTCATGTTTATGAACTCCCTTTAAATACTGAAAGGCCACAATGAGAATTCCCCACAGCCTTCTCTTTTGCAGGCTGAGCAAGTCCAGCTCCTTCAGCCTGTCTTCATAGGAGAGGTGCTCCAGCCTTTAACCGGAGGGTTAACCAGGAGGAGTTTTGTTGCTGTATTTCTTAATGCAGCTGTTATCTTTTTGTGATAGCTCCTTGGTTCACTCCTGTCTTACTGCTGCTTTCAGTAACCACACCATTACCAGAACAGTTGCCTGGGAACAGGGAGGATGCTTTCATAGCACCGCTCGTGACCCCTGAATTTTCTTCTTTTCCCCTGACAAGTTCCAAATCCATCAGCTTTCACTCTCCTTTGGTGAGATGAGAAAGCTTGCAGATCCCTGCAGGGTGATGAGCAAGGATGAGCTGCAAGGCACAGAAAGAGCACGGTGCTCACCTGCCAAAACCTGCAAAGCACACGGAGCATTTCAGGAAGCAGCCAGCAGACATCTTGGCCTTTAGGGAAACCTGTGCTGGCCAAGCACCTGGGGGCAGCCAGGGACACCACTTGCCCCTCCCACTGACATCCCAGCCGCAGTTTTCTGAAGTAGCAGAATATGAACTGCACCTTAAAACCCAGCATCGGTTGCATAACCAGCAGACCACACATCAGTCTTTGCAAATACTGCCCAAACTCTTTTTGATCCCCACACGGTGCTTACCTCTCCAGGCTTCAGAAGCCCAGCAGATGCATAGTAGTTGGCCACAATGCAGGCACGCAGCTTGTCCATCATCCGCCTTGCTTCGATCAGGCGCTGTGGAAAGAGAGAACACACAGCGTGGAGTGCCTGCTGCACCGACCTCCACCCAGCGCATCGTATCTGCTTTGTAAGACAAATCCTTTGTACCTGATCTATAACTTCAATTTCGTGTTCTTTATTCTTCATTTCCACGGCGAACTGTTCTTTTATAATCGTCTCAATCTTCTGCACAGCAATATCTCGAGCTGCATGAGGCCACGCATGGAAAAAAAAAAAGAAGGAAACTGTTCTATTTCTGAGGCCTCACTTGAAAAAAAAACAGCACACACAGATAAATTGTCACTGAGCAAAAACTGGAGTGATAGTTTCAGCACCAAAATCACAGAATGGCCAGGGGTGGGAGGGACCTCAAGGATCACGAATCTCCAACCCCCTGCCACATGCAGGGCCACCAACCTCCACATTTAATACCAGCCCAGGCTGCCCAGGGCCCCATCCAACCTGGCCTTGAACACCTCCAGGGATGGATGGGGCATCCACAGCCTCTCTGGGCAGCTGTTCCAGCACCTCACCGATCTCTCTGTAAAACAGCATTAAAGATCTTTTTTTCTGCCCCCCCCCCCAAAAAAAAAAAGTAATTTGTCTTCAGAGGAAGCATGTGCATCCCTACCAGCTGGCCTGTGTACAAGGCAGGCTGCCCCTCCCCAGGCCTGAGGCGGGCAGAACAAGACTGGTTTGTTTACTTTTGTCTCACTAAAGCTGTGAGCAGCAAAAGGAAAAGCCTTAAAAGCCTTTTGCTTTTGTGTGTTGTCACCACATGCAGGTACCGTTCAGTTGTGTGCCTGGGAGTGCTGTGCACGTTGTCTCCAGCCCAGGTCATCCCCAGGGAGTTTACAGCACACCGCGCAGCAGCGACACCGCACACTTACTGAGCTTAGCATGGCACGAGGCGAGTGACCACGCGCCTCTTATGGGCCATGGAGGAAAGCCTGCTGCTGGCAGCCTCGTGCAGAGCCTCTGCTGAACCAGAGGGACTCAAACACCCAAACCTGTTGGCCCAGGTAAGGCCTGGAAGAGCAGTGCTGCTGCCAGAGGGACCTCTGGGGACAGCCATGCAGCACAGGGCAGGGCAGGAACATCCCTGTCACATCCCTGTCACGTCCCGGCTGCCTCTGAGCAGAGCAGGAGGCAGCAGCGCTCAGGGCTCGTTCTGAGCTCAGCCGTGGGGCCGTTGGAGTTGGAAGGGACCCGTAAGGGTCATTCTGTCCAACTCCCCCACAGCGCACAGTGACGCCCGCGGTGCTCAGAGCGCCGTCCAGCCCGACCTTGGGTGTCTGCAGGGATGGGGCGCCCACCGCATCCCGGGCGACCCGCGCCGCGCCTCACCGCCCACCTCGTAAAAACCACATCCAACCTAAACCTCCCCTCTTCCAGCTTCAGGCCGTTTCCCCCGCCCCATCGACCGCCACAGACCCAATCCGTGCCTCCGCCCCGTCCTTCCCCACGGCCCTGCAGGCACCGCCGGGCCGCCCCCGGCTCCCCCCGCGCCGCGCCGCCCGTCCTCCCGCAGCGCCTCGGGCCGGCGGAGCGGCACGTGCCTGGCGCGGGGCTTCGCGGTGCCCCAGTAAGGAGAGGAGCGAAGAAACGGGAAACACAAACCCGGCGCGGCCCCGGGCGCCTGCGGCGAGCGGCGCAGCCCGAGGGGACCCGAGAGAAGAGAGATCGGGAGACGCGCGCGACTGGGACGCAGCCGCGCAGCCCCACGCACGCGCGCGTGCAGACGCGAGGCGGCGCCGTTCCCGCAGCGCCGTTCCCGCACCTGACTGCTCGGCGGCGCGGTGCCGTTTGCTGGGCGGCGCCACCGCGATCTCCTCGTAGTCGGGGTCCTTCTCGGCCAGGGCTCTCCTCACGCCGGACATGGTGCCGCCGGGGGCGGCGCCGCCCCGCGGAGGGGCGCGGTCTTTGTTCCGCCTCGCGCGGAGCTCCGGGCGCCGCCGCTCCCCTCAGGCCGCGGGCGGCGCGGAGCCCACGTGCAACGCCGCTCCCCGCCCCGCCGCGCGCACAAAGCTGCCGCCGCCGCGCTCCTTCGCGCCTTCCTCCCGCTCCTCCACCCGCCCCGCCCCGCACTCAGCGCCGCCCCGCGCCCCGTCCCGCCGCCGCCATCACCGCGCGCCGCGTCGCAGGGGGAGGAGCCCGCGCAGGCGGACACGGAGCGGCGGGCGGAGCGGGGACACCGCGCCCTCGGCGCCGCCCCCCGCAGCCCCAACGCGGCACAGGCAGCCGTTCCGAAGGCAAATGTTTATTAGGTACATTGAACTTAAAAAAAAAAAAACTTATGCAAGAAATATGCTTAAATGCAATAGGTAAATGTCATTGCAATGGTGCTACGCTACAGAGCCGCCCTCCCGCTGTCAGCACAGCCGGCAGCCTGGGCTGCCCTGCGCGGAGGGCGCTGAAGCGGGCGGCAGGGGAGCAAAGGCTCCGCGGTTCCAGCCGCCACAGCGCCGCCGTGCTGCGGAAGCAGCTCCTGTCTGCGCTCCAGACGCAGGCCGGGCTGCGCTTCGTGCCGGCGGCGGCAGCGTTTCTCTCTCTCTCTCTCAGAAGCACAGCAGCAGCTGGCCCTGACCAAGGCCAGGAGGAGCAATACGAACTCTTCTCCACGACAGACAGACACGAATTCAAGGCACGGAGATTTTCGAAATTAACGCTTTCTTTAGAACTCAGTACGAAGGAAGCCATAATTACAGCGCTGTACTGCATCGCTCCTAACAGCGCCACGGTAAATCCATCAGGCTGCTCACACACGGCCACCTGAGCAGAAAGGGGACCTGTTGCTGTTTGGGGCAGCCAGCAGCACGCACGGGGCACGCGGTCACTGACCGCTTTGCTCGCTCGTTCTTGACGGTGGGCCCGCTTTCAGATGAAAACATTCGTGTCACCTCACTGTGCTGGAGCCCTAAACGCTCCCAAAGTCACTTTTGCCATCCTCACCGCTGGCCTAAAAGGTTCAGAAAAACAAACCTTTGCCGTCGCTGAGTGCTGCCCCTAGCAGCCCTCACCCAAACACGCACCCTTCCAACTCAGGGAAGCCGACAAGCACAAAACATTTTTACCAACCGAGTTTCAGGAATTGCAAACCACGGCCGTGCAGAACAGCCTGCGTTCAGCAAGGCCAGCGTGAGGCACAGCCCTGCCCTTCCTTCAGCCGTCCCTCAGCCCTTCTGCTTCAATCTGGTCTCTCTGTGGGGGCTGAGCTCACAGCTTCACACACCCATGAGGGAGAGCTCCAAGCAGTGCTTGCAAGGTGCTTGCAGAAGGAGACTGGAGACTGCAACTGTAGCTGCTACCATAGGGGAGCTCAACTACTCGAGAAGCTGGAGCAGCCAGCGTGGTCCTGCCTGGCTTCTCTGTCAGAATGGGCACCTCCTGTTCCTGTACCACCGGCCTCTCCAACACTGCAGGGTTAAAATCCTGTTTAAAAAGCTTGAGTCAATTATCAAAGGGATCCATATTAGCATCATTCACATTAAACACATCTGTGCTTCACAGTGGAAATAAGCAGGTGGTTAGTGAGAGCTGCACTGGTGCCAATTAAATAAATCAGTACAACTCAGGACTTCAGGTGCTATAAATAAGAAAGCACAGAGCTTAATTCACAAAAGGTACCAGGCCCACACTGGGAATTGAGCTGTCTAATGGTACAAACAGGAGAGAATCCACAAATGATGCCTATTTAGGCACAACAAGAAGGGAGCCTACAGCCAAACTGACTGACTACCAGGCCACGCTGTATGCTTGACAGCTGAGGAACAACAGGGCACACAGGCTAGCTACAAACACCAGCTGCACTCACGTTTTCCATACAGAACCTGCCCAAAGCCAGGATGAAAAAATATTAACTTTCCTCTGGGTTTACATCACACTAAGAATGGAAGGACGTATCTCATGAACTTTGGAACAGGATGTAGTGGATATCACAATACAGAAGGGAAATATTTACTCTAATTTCTTTTTAAGTGTGGAATACATAACGGATGATTAATTGTTTAATGGAGTGAGATATTAGACAGCTCTTAATATTTGAACCTATTTGCACTTTGGGGAGACCTGATCCCTGCGCCTGCACAGAGTTAGGCTGACAGCACAGCTTTGCTTTGGAGATGCTAAACCTATTGCCATTTATGATGCAAATCTTTTGATTATGGTGGAAGACATTCAAAACTTTCCCCCCTGGCAAAGGGAGGAAAAACAAACACAAAAATCAACTGGCTCAACCACAAACTGCAGTCAGCCAGAGAGCACAGAGGTTTAAGCTTTGACTCCATCTACACTCAAGTGAAACACATCAGAGAACAGGTGCCTCAGGATGGCAGCCTCCTAAATATCCTTCTGCAAACATGGTTCAACCGTTCTCTTCTACCACATCTAAAAATACAGTCCTATGAGAGCAGTTCTTAAGTGCAAATTAGACTCAAAAAGCAAGAAGAAAGTGTCTGCTTGCTCTAAGGAAATAACTACATGAATAACTGCCATTCTAGCAATGCTCCACACCTAACTGCCTGCCTTTGCATACAGGTTCCCAAGAACTGCAACTAGAAGTTTTCTTCTACATCTACGTTTCTGTATTTACTAGTTCATTCAACACTTTCAATTTTAAAAATAATAGGTAAAGGTACATAATTTGTTAAGAAAATACAATGCAACTCTAAACTGAATTTTCAAAACCATAAAAAGCAGTATTTCACTATTTACAGGGTAGTGCAGTATTGTAAACAGACTAAAGGATACCTATACATGAATGACACCGAATCAAGAATGCTTAAAAACAGTTTAGCATGACAATCAACATCACAAATCTTAATATAAACATGAAGGAAGTCAGAGGAAGGAAGAGTATTTTGCAAACTGCATCTCTAATGAAGTGCTCCTATCATTTTTTTACATTCTCATTTACAATGATGGCACAAGTTATATACAGTGTTAGTATATCGTATCAGTTACTGGGCAATTACCATTGCTATCAGTGGACCTTATTCACAGGTACTAAAATAACCTTTTTTAACAACACTCAGCGAGCAGACACACAAGAAACTTAGAAAAGGACTCCATTTATATCTAGGCTCTGTCTTAGGTTACCAAATGGCTTCCTACTTAGGGCATTGTGAATGTACACGGGGCTCATTTCCTAATTACATCATTGATATGCAGAATTTTGTATTTTATCAGTATTCTTTACATATACAAAGCAGTGTTTGGTATTCAGCCAGAAACTGAAATGTGTCCTTTCCTGAGGTTGCAAGTTAATGCATCACAAAGTGCAGCTCCCAGTGCTCTTTAAAAGTCATGACTGCATGGTACTGAAAACGATGACTCCCAATTTGGCACAGCTTCACTGAGGGTCAGAATTTCCATCTCATGAAGAAACAAAGATGGTGAAGAAAGTCCAGCAGAGCAAACGGCGTTCCAGAGATGGTGCTTGTTTTACCCTCCTGAGTAAGCGTGGACACCAGAATGCTGAAGCCAGCTCAACTCTGCACAAACCGTATGCTTTTCTCTGTTCTGGCACTGACCAACCTCCCTACTGGCTGCTGTCAGAATTCCTTTGAAAGGGAGTTCCCGAGTCTTCTGGTGACTTACAGGAAATCAGAAGATAGAAAATCCTACTCATTTTCCAGCTCTCGAGTGCTATTTCAGTTTTCACAAACTTGTGCCTCAGCTGTACAGCTGCATAATGGGAATAAGGAGACCAAGTGCAGAAATATAAAGAGGACTTAAAAGAAATACCTTTACTAAGGAAATCCAGGTTGAAATACACATGCTTTGCTGGCTACAAAACAAGCCAAAAGAAGCTATGTGGGAGTTACCCTCTCATGGCTACACGGACAGGTCCACAGTATTTTTCTAGTGACATGAAGGACCTTCAGAACTCCTGATCTGTGGCCAAGCAGCTTTTGCACGAGTTGAATTGTGCTGAATCGATTGTCTGAAGAAAGACCAATACTTGGTGGGTAACTGAATCATCTCTTCGGATGACAGATCTTGAAGACCCATCTGTTTGCTGTAGGATACAGACTGAGTCCCACCTCCACTCCTCGGTCATTTATGGTGCCATTACGAACAGCAGCGGAACCCAGAGTTTGTTCTTCTTTATCCCTTGAGTAGTTTAGAGACGCTTCACAGAAAGCAGGGAGTGAACCCAACAACCTTCAGGCTTCATCTACACTGTTCAGGAATTTGAAAACCAGGATTCCAAGTTTGTTTCACAGAGCACACCTACACCCCAGTAGTCACTAGTTTCCATGTTATGTAGCCATGCACTTCTGGTAGGCATTTAACAACACTACGAATGAGGTCCACAGCATTAAGGTACACAGTCCTCGCTGCAGTATGTTGCAGTGGCTCACTAAGCAACCAAGATGTTGCTGTTCTTCTTCAGAGAAAAACATTTATCTAATATTTGTCCTATGGAGCTTAAATAGTCTCTTTTTTTTGTATGTTTTTGCTTTTTCTTTAAATCTCAAACCATGCATGATCTGAAATAAAATCTATTTGGTTAAGCCATGTAATCTGCCTGTGAGAATGCATTGCATATGAATTGTAATCATACAAATTGTTGTGGGTTTTTGGTTTTTTTTTTTTCCTCCTTAATTGAAGGTAATTATCCTGGATATTTCTTCGAGATTTTACTTGCCTATGTACTTTTCCAATTAGCAGAATCTGAAACACCTTGTAGGTATCCCTACTTAGGACACAGGCACAAGTACTTGTGAAGGCACTTTCCCTACAAAGCTTCCAAGATTTAATGACTAAACACACATAGGACAACCATCTGATCACTAGTTCAGCAGAGTCTGGTTACTAGATAGATTTGCAGACAAGAGACTAGTTTAACTTAAATTAACCCTCCTTGCTTTTTCTTTTTTTTTTTCTCTCCCCAAAAAGGCACAGGATACAATTTTTTATGACACTTAGGTAGGGAAAGGGCATTTTCCCACTTTTGGATTTATAAATCAGTCTTGCAGCAGACTACTGGATTCGTTCATGCCATCATCTTCTCCTTTTCTTCTTCTCCAAAAACAATTACAGTTTAAAGCCCTTTTCATTATACCTATGAATGGTCACACAGCCGTGATACGATACTGGCCTGGGCATGGCTGCTACTCCTGTGATAATGCCCGTTGCAGGATCATAGCAAAGAATAGTGTCTGTGGCTTCACCGTTTTCTCGTCTTCCACCAAGGATATAGATTTTTCCATTACACACAGACATGCCACAATTCTCCTGTTTCAAAATACACAAAGGAATACGTGATTATTTGAAAAAGAGAAATTTCAATTCATGCACGTCCACCCCAGTAAAAGGGCAGCACTGTGACTACTGTTTGTAAACAAACTGGTCTATACCATTCCCTTGTCAAAAGGCCAATGCAGAAAGCACAGGGCATGAAGAAAGCAGTGGTGACACAATCCTACTGAAAGGGCTTTTTCAGGTCCAAGCCTTTACTCTGCATAGCTTGCACAAAGGATGCAGTGGAGTACAGCTGAATATTATACTCAGAGATGACCATTTATATATCTGAGGTAAGGAAAGGCAGGAGGAGAGCAGAGGATTTCAGGACTGCAGTGGGGGGAGAGAAAAAAAAATAAAGGAACAAGTAGAAGCACTTTGGAGGAGTAAACAAGGGAGAAGGAAAAAGTGGGTCATCACTAAGAAAATAGAGAAATGACAACATTCTGCCTTACTTGCAACAAAGAAAGTAAAATAGGGACCAGAACAGAAAGTAGTGAGAAAATAGGGAAGGACTAGAAAGAGTACAAATCTCAAATGAGGATGTGATTAACAGATATTAAAAAAAAAACCAACAAAACACCACGGAAAACTGATAAAACACACAAATGCACTTTATTAGTGAGGGGGGCACATGCTGTTAAGTGTCCCACGTACTGAAGTGACATGGCTCTCACTGCTCAAGTCAGATACTTTCTGTGCTGTACAGTATTCCTAACCACACTTCAAAGCTTTTCAATGCAGTAAAAATATTTATGTCTAGAATCAATTATAAGAAAATTACTGTCCAGTTTATATAAAAAAATATAGCATGGCTTGACAGAGATCAATTTCTAGACACTTGAAATGTTATCTAGTCTACTGTTACCCTACTGTCCAACAGTAACTTCACTCAAAGACTGGGCTGGCTAACACTGGCTCTCAGCTTAAAACCTATTAGTTTAGTTTCTTCTCTGAGGTTGCCTATTACGTAGGTGAAGAAGTAAAGCAAGGATGGAATCAAGACATGCAATTTTAAGAGATTTAAATAAGCTTCTATTAATTTCCTCCCACGATATTCATGTAAATCAATACCTTTCGGACATTTACGGGCCTTGTGTTTAATTACCTGTCTGCTGAACGTGTTCTGTACGTGCATCCAGTAGTCCTCAACTGGATCATAGCAGTATATTGCCTTGGTGAGCCCACCAGCAACATAGATCAGATTGTTTAAAGACACAGCCGTAATGCATCTTTTTGCAATAGGGATAGTTGCACGGAGCAGCCAAGAATTAGTGTCAGGATCATAAGACTGAACCTGAAAACAAACACACGTATTTGAGATTAAAAGCCCACCCGAAATTATAGTATGGCACACCCACAATTTGTAACGTGGACAGAGAAGGAAGCAATGCCTGGTGAGCAGTACCTCACCAAGAAAGTTAAGTCTATATAAATATAGGCGTGCATATGAACAGTCTTTTTGCATAGTCTGTATTCAACACCTTTGTCCAAACAGTTTGGTTTAAGCCTCACACAACAAATTTAATGTCCACGACAGAAACCAAAGTAACAGCATACTAATAAGTTCCTGTTTCCTGCTACGTATTTCTGTAATTTTCCAATTCCATGCTCCATCCAAAGCCAATTAAAACGGATCATTTTCAATCCAGCATTTCTCTTTACTACGGATATAAGAGATGCGAGCAGTTAAGTGACCTTGTCAGAACACGTGTTGTCATCAGGACCGCCGCCGATCACAAACAGTTTGCCAACACAGCTGGTGACTGCAGGAGAGCTCACAGCTTCCTTGAGGGGAGCCACCTCTGTCCATCGATTGGAAAATGAATCGTAGCACTCCACACTGCTGAGGCGGTTTTGCCCATCATATCCTCCAACGACGTATACCTAGGTAACATGGTGAGAATGACCATCACTTCCTTTTTAGAGTCCTTATTGCATTCCAATATGAAAATAATGCTGCTGCAGAAATGCTGATTTTTTTTTTCTTTTTGTTTGAAGGGATACTTCCATCAAAAAATGTATGTATATTATATGGAAGAAGAATGTGGCCTAAAAGTAATAGCTCCAGGAGAGTTTCCATTTAGTCACACAAAGAAGGACGACGCAAACAGACACTGAAAACATACTATAATAAAACAGAAACAGAACTCCACTATTTGAATGGCACTTACAAAAGAAGGCATTTCTCAGCATTTCACATGTGAAAGGCCACATTCAGCAGGAGCAACTGCAGAAGTGCACCTGAACACACCTCTGCTTTTCTGTTTTACTTTTTTTGTACTTGCTTACAAAAGTACTTTCTCTTAGTTTGTAAACTCCCCTTTTCTTTCCTGTGGCATCTCTCATACTAAGAAGCAGACCTCATTATTAATTGTGCCCACCCTCCTTCCTCTGCTTGCTGCATCTCTAAAACTTACTGCAAGGGACCCCAAACACAGCCCTTTCCTAACTTTCATTAATGTAGACAGCTGATCCCAACTACTGGTTTCACATTAAGGCACAAATAGATCTTCATTTCCCCACAGTAACATAGCAGGTTAATTTCACTATAAAACACTAAAAAGAATGGAGAGAAGACAAAGCAGTACTGCTTTTTCTTAAAAACAGCATAAATCATTTAGATTTGGAGAGCACTTTTTAAACGTGGGTGAATTCTGATACATCCTCGCCTGCAGAAAAATCCCCAAAACTTGGAGCTAAAACATTTTGAATACAGCTTACAAAAAAACACTCTGAGGATTTTCAGTTCCATGGACAGTGACTGACAGATCAAGAGCACAATTATTTTAAATATTACCTTATTTGAACATATGAAATATGATTTAATGGGACATGCAACAAGGTAATACTAAACACGTATGTATGTCTTCACTACTTTCTTACACATATGAAACATCCCAGCTGAAGGAATTATAAATGTACTTCTCTTACTTTACCAAGAAGAACAGCCATTTTATGACGCCATCTGCCTTTATTTAAGGAGGCAACTCTGATCCAAATGTTAAGCTGAGAGTTATAAATCCATACATCCCGACTATTGATTCTTCCACCTTTAAAAACAAAGATATGCCAGTCTGAATATATTAATGCCAGAATGAGAAATGTCAGCTACTGCCATGCCCCTCTATGGGGGCAGTGGAATTATACTCTTTACATACTCGACTGAAGTCAGTTTCAGAGGATTTCAAAACATGGAAACATAGATAAGTTGTTTTACTTCTGCAAACCTCTCTCAGCAACATGCTGCTATCACATCAGATTATTTCTTGAGATCAGAATGCACCTTAATGGCTTTTGCCCATGCTTTTCAGACTTCCTCACGTGTAACTACAAAGACACTCAAAACGGGAATCTTAACTGCTGCTGTGCCTTGGGGAACACTGCTGACATGAGCTGCTCCCCTCTCTTTGATCCATGCACCATCTCCTCCTTTCTACATATTGTTCAAGTGACAAAGGTACTACAAAACTGAGGAGACAGATTCTTTGCTTAAACTAACATGTGCTGTACCATATCATCAATCCTTCCTAGAAGGACTAAGTGAGGGTATCTAAAAAATACTGCAAAGGGCTGGCATAAGTGGATCACGGACTCAGATGCTCAAACTGGAAGGACTTGCAAGGTTGATTCACCTGAAACAAGGATATCATTCCGTAGGGCGCACACTGCATACTCAGACTTGGTGAACTCTGGAAGTTTGGCCAGCGATTTCCATTCTCCTGTTACAGGATCGTAGCACTCGGTGTACGGCAAGTTAAAGCCTCCAACTCTTTCACAGCCTCCAACAACAACTATCACCTCAGAATAACCAGTTGACCTGAAAAAGGGAAAAGAAAACTCAGATGTAAGAGGTACTTATCAGTGTATGGAGGCCAAATAACAACGTCTTCAAAAACTGTTTGGAAAAAAAAAAGTCAGAAAATTCAAGGCAAAAAAGAAATCAAGAACTCTGAAAGTCAGCATGAGAGAGTCTGCAAAGCTTTCATATTGTTCCACCTGCATTCTCCTTCTGACCTGACACTTCTGCATTATACATACTCTGTGTTCACAGTAGTGGAAAAATCCACTATATTTTAATCCACGTTTGAATGCAGAGAATCAATCATCTTCTACAAGCAAATCAAATTAGGAATAAGTTTCATCCCTTCTCTCCAATGTGTAATTAGGAACATTCCTCAAAATCCTTTCTTTTCAGGGTTTTTTAAAAAGAATTTTGCACTGATACAGTTATTTCAAGGTCTGCTGTGTAGTAATCAAATAAAATAATGTAAGATTTACTTTTAGTAAGCCTTGTTGTTGTTTTGTGCTTCAACTTTGATCCTCATGAGTAGAGAGATCCCATTTATAACACTGCTGAGTATCCCACTGTCTCAAAACAAAGAAAAAAAAACGCCACCCTGCTTTATGACTGCATTTGAGCTAAAACTCATATGATCTGCACCCACATTTCCTAATATTTGAACTCATGCACAGATATAATGGCTTATAAATCCTGATGGCAGTTTCCCGCTTTGAAGCATCATGAACAAAACCACTTAGCTCTTCTACCTCCTTGTCACCATACATAAAATATACCCTTCTATCTTACACAAAGGCAAAGGTACTGAAAAGGCACTGTAAGAAAGATTATACAGTGAAGATTTGTATCTGTGAAGGCACTTTACACACCTGAAATAGACAGGAGAACACTTTTTTCTGCTGCACAGCTTTGAAGTGATATCAATTCTTGGTTTCTGTGTATTTATTTGAAGTATTCATTTTTAAGAGAAACAGCTCTGGATCTCTTAAAAGGTAGGAGAGGAAAACCTTCTGCACCTCTAAGGCAGTACCCATGGAAAGAAAAGTTTTCTTAAGAGGAAGTTATTAACCTCACAACCTGCCCAGAGGCAAGCCTAGATATCAACTAACTGCGTGCTGAAAAAGCGTTTGTCTGCAGATTACTTTTTAGATTAGGACCAAGCCCTCTATTTACTGAAAAGCTTACTGTACTGAAGCGTCAATATTTGCTTTCAAATTAGCTGAACAAAAATTCTTGGATTGAAGAGGGCTTGCTATGAGAGCTGTGCTCCTTAAAGGGGGCATTAGTTTAGTACAATATTCTAAATCCAAAGAAAAAGAAATACCCTGTAGGTTTAGTGCCTACGTAGCCATACGCTTTCTTCAGTTAAGAAATATTTCCTCTGTTCCATTTCCTTGAACAAGTCTTGCACCGTGGAGGTTTTGAAGTTAGTTCCAAACGAACTAATGATACCTGCAAATGGAGGTTAGAAGAAGCTGCAGCTCCCAGGTAGGACGGGAAGCGGGGGTACAGGGGGTCCTGCTGACAGCCCTCAAAGGAAACAGCGTGAGCAGAGGAACAGAGGTGAGCTGGAAGTTCCAGGGGAGACCCTCCAGTTGTGAGGAGGTGAGAGAACGGACAAAGGGAACGGGAGACAGCTGACAGCATCACATTATCCAGAGCACTGCTAAAGCAGCTTTCCAAGGGGTCCCGAGCTGCACGCAGCCCTTTGGCCCAGGGCACAGTGCCAAGCACCACCATGTCAGCTGCACTAAAGAACCTCCAGTAATTCAAAGAGATTCAAAACCATCTTAGGTCTGGGAGACTACGTCTCCTGTCAGTATAGCTTCTCCTGGGTACTGACTTGTGCAGTGAATGGGAAGACAAATGTCAAGTGAAATCAAAAGTCACCTCTTTTGAGCCACCCACCTTCTCTGAACACATTTCTATAAGAAGCCAAAAAAGATGCATAAAAATGTTTGTAAGTGGAGCAACTTCCTACCAGTTAAAGAGAACATTCAGTTATCAGACAGCTTTAGAGGAACTGAGTGATAAAAGAATTCATGGGAACCCGAAAATCTAAAGATAATTTGAACCACAGACAGCAAGAGCTGTTGGTAGATTTTTTTTTGCATATGGAAATTTGCTATTGCTCACTGCTTGAGCAGTGCTCACAGACCTGCTGTGCAACACTGCCAGCAGGGGACAAGAGAAATCCAGCCTTAATACGTCACTGCAGGTACACAACTGCACAGCACCTCCAGCGAGACCTTCTGTGCCTCTCAGCAGTGTCTAGGGGCACACAGCACTGAGCCAGCAAGCTGCTCACCCCATGTCTTACACTGTGTGCCTCAGGTACCTCCTCACTAGCCTCCAAAAAAAAAAAAAAAAACCAAGATTAAAAGAAAAAAAACTGTGAAACAAAAAATCCAGTTTTTTTTTTTTTAAATGAGTAGACCACACTTTGACTGCATACATGTCCATACAAGGAATCGTATGCTGTTTCCATAAGTTTCAAACAAAACACTTGCTTGGGAAGATTCTGATGCTACTGCCTATTTCCTTTTAGAAAGAGTTTATATCATAAAAGGAATTGGCAGAAGTCAAAAAAGAACAGATCTCTCCAATGCCCTCTGCTCCCCAAACCTCAAAGAAATGCCCAGAAAAGCTCTGATGAAAACATGGGCAAGGGGAGACCTGGTAACTGTTTTAAAACATCACCTCTTTTTGCTATAGGCAACCGAAACAAATAGGCAAACAAATAGGCAGAAACAAATGACAAAGAACTATTCCACGAATGTAATCTAGAAAAGGGGAAATAATTCCTGCTGGGAGGCCAGCCAGCTTTTTCTCTTTTAATGACTTCTCTCACTCCTGCCTACTCAGATTCATGCTGCTGCTTATTAGGCCTAGCAGGAAGAAACACAAGGCAGCCTGAAATCACCTGTATTAGGCAAGGCATGGCATTTACAAACTGGACTGCCACAAAGACACTGCCGCAGCTCCCTCAGACCCGACTCAGGGGACTCCTTACAAACCAGCATTCCCAGCTTCTGAACTCCAGCAAACCAAAAGCTCCCAGACCCTCCACGGCACTGCACAGCTTTGAAAAGCCGACAGCGGGGCTGCGAGGAGCTCATAAAAAACATCACCTTCACAGAGCATCTGATTTTAAAACTGCCGTTTAAATCAGCTGGAGGCAATGATAAACCACCGTGTCAACTACGTGTAGAGGTAAGGCTTTTACTAGGAAAATACTTGGGGTAGGGGGGGAAGATCCTAACCACCATCGGCCATTAATTGCATTCCTCTTGGAAATTCAGTCACCGTTTGTATTTTTGTAACACATCATTAAGTAGCAGTAATTCTGGATTATTAAAATGTCATGGAATAAGCATGAAATATTTCAGGAACTGTTTCATAATTCTTTAAAAATGAAAGATATTATTTCTTTAGTTAACAAATTTCTTTAGTATTTCTTCTATAGTTAACAACCTGTTGTTCTGTTGTCTACTGCAATTTTTTAAAGCATTTTACAACGTAGCAAGTAAATCCTCTGCATATGTATCCCCATCTATAGTGTTTGCAGCACAGTGCACTTGTGTGACTATTGCAAAAATAGAAAAAAAAGGAAAGGATGTCAGAGAATGGAATTGTTGACTCGCTGTAGCATAGCAAGTTGATTTCAAGATGCTGCCACTGCATGAAATAAGGTAACATCAAGCAAACATTAACCTTTGAAAAATATTTCACTTGCAATGTGGAATACCTTCATTTATCTGTAAAAAACTTGCCTTATTTCTATTTTCTAGGCACACGTGGGGAAGTACACAGGTATAAATGCAGTACTCCAGAATGCAAACCAAGATCAAATGCAAATAACTCTTTTCTAGGAGACTGCAGCAAATCATGTAAAATAAACTATTCCCTCACCTGCGCGGCCGAGTCCGGGGAGACATCATCTCATTGCCAAGGATATGGTACCTCCTGGCCTCGTGCAGCAGCTGGTAGCACTCTGGGGAATTCTGTATCAGCTGGTCCACTTCCACAGTCTGAACGAAGTAGTTGGGGTGTAGCAGCGGGAGCCTGACGTGTGTCAGCAGCTCGTGTAACACCGGCCTTCGCAGCTCAACCGCCCGGTACACCCAGCGCATGACAGCCTCGAACACCATCTCCTCCTTGGTGATCACCAGTTCATCGCTGCAGATGTAATCAATCAGCTCATCTTTGCCCAGCTCGAGGAACTCTTCGTGCTGGGACACGTCCTCAAACGTCTGCAGGGCAAAATTCCTGCACTTGGTGAACAGCGTCTTGAGCGAGTGCGTGTCTGCGAAGCGCTGGATGCCCAGGCAGTTGCAAGGGTCCAGCTGTTCTTCCAGGAACTTGGCGCAGGCATCGCGCAGAACGCTGATCTGAAAGAGGCTGGATGTTTCAAAGAGATACTGCACGTTCTCCGTAGTGATTTTCACCTTGCCAGTGTACACATACTGCAAGAAGCAATCCATAGCTTCAGCTAAAATGCCATTGATCTCCACTAGCATCTCCCTGCTCTCTCGGTGATCGTTGCAAAACATGGCTCTGAAGTAGCTGCTGCAGGCTGAGAGCACCGCGCGGTGGCAGGGAAACTCCCGGCCCTCTACACAGATAATGACATCTGTGAACAGCCGGCTGTCTCGGAACTCATTGAAGATCTGCAGGATGCTTTCGGCGTGCGATGATCCCGAGGAGAAGTCAAAAAACTCAGGGCCTGACAACGACTTTGGGTCCATTTCAAAAACTTTCCGCTTGGTTGCAGGGGAATCTCGTATCCCACTATCCTCTCTATTCAGTCTGCGTCCCAATATTAGTACCATTGTTACATCAGTTGGCTATAGAGTCATTGAGAAAAGTTGGCCGAGTTTCTTCTCCGCAGCGCTACGGTCTGAAAAATTAAAAACACTTCAGCAGTCAGTCTGATGCGTTCTTCGCTTCATCACGACAAACCGCGAGACACCCGCGTGGGCACACAGTCAGCACAGCCCTCCACCTTTAGCAGGGCTGACCCAGTATCTCACAGCAAGTGACCTTGCGCAGGGCAAGGCAGCGCCATCTGTTACACGTTAAACACAAACTGTACTCCGTATACTATGTGTATACTATACATAGAACAGGTGTCAGGGCTGACAAATGCTGAGCATCCCAGCATTGCTAGCATAGGATTAGAGCTCAGCACAAGTGAAATGGGACCTCAGCTTCAGCAGATCGCCTTACTGACACAAACCAAGGGCTCTCCTGCACAAAGCTCCGTAGCCTGGGCTCGTCTGGCTTTTGGAGGCTTCGTGTAACACTGTCATCAAACTAATCAGAAGGTCGGGGGAGGAAAAAAAAAAAGAAAAAAAAAAATTTGCAATATACTAATTGAGGTGAAATAAATCACTCCTTCACCCGTTATCGTGAATACCACAACACACTGCCAGTAGCTAATAGCCATCAGTCATCTCAGTGAACAGTCTTGACCACTGTTTTCACTTTCCCACTCCCCAGATCTAGAAATTAGTTCACTAATAACCGAAGCTGGAATTAATAACGAATATAAACTGTTAATACACAAAACAGAATAGAGAATGACATTTGTATAAAGCTACCGAACCTAAAAATCAAGGGAGGTTTACTGAGGAAAGAAATTTTCTGTTCTCCAAAGAACTACAATTACTAGCAAAAACACTGCTTGCTTTTCAGTTTTAAGTACACAGTGCACAACGTCCCTCCCAGCACAGATTACCAAAGTGCTGGAGTAGCAAAAATACTCAAATGCTAGTAAACACCAGAACTAAAAATTTTAGGTGAAGAAAACACAACAGATTGCCAGATCCACTGACCACATTGCCTCTCATATCCAGGATCTGGCAGCAATGCGGCTCACCAGCACCCTGAACTTAGAACTGAACTGGATGGCTGTCCAGCAGAAGTGCAGGCCAGCAGAGGGCTGGGCAGAGCAGCCCAAGGCTGTCACACGGACACCATTCCACACGCAGGTATTTGCTATGTACATGTCTAGGACAACATGCCCTGAATTATTTTAAAACTCATGGGTTGATTTTTGGTTTTTGTTTTTTTTTTTTTCCTGCGAATAACTGAGGAGGTGCTTTGGTTTCCCTTGTTCCCAATGTGGAGAGACAGCAAACATCAGTTCCTAACACAGGTTATATTTCCTGACACATTAGCATGTTCAGAGCTGCAATTAGCCCATCCAAACCTGCCTGCACCACTGCTTAATGCAGAACACAACCAGCCGCTCTTTCTTACCTTAAATAAACACAGCGCCTTTAAAGGCACTATCTCTACAAGGAGCAGGGAGGTGCGCAATACACCTATCTACTCATTGAGAAAAGATGTTTGTTTCTAAGCCTTCCATATAAACTCTTTCACACACATTTACAAGGCAGATTCTCAGCAGGGCTCCTTTATCCTACAGAATAGTTCATTTAATCCGAATTAAAACGGGCTCAGTTGTCACTGCACTGTCTGAAAAGCACTGCTGCAATGAGCACATCTAGCAAAATCTCTCTGAGGCAACCAGCTAACGAGGCATCATTAAGGCAGCCTGATCTGTAACAGATATTCTGTCCGAGGAATTTATTTCCCAACCATTCTGACGCAGCCCACACAGAAACCAAGAACAACAAGAGCCTCTGCCACCGCCATCACCACCTCCACGGCTGTGCTGCCAGCACCCAGCTTTGTCTGCAGTCAACTCCATACTGCTCAGCACGGGAACGTGGGCAGAAGTGAAGCATCTGCAATAGGAAAGGGAAACATAACGAAGAAGATCTAAATATAAACCCTAAAAGATCGATTCTGGTGGTATGGCTTTAAATCACTGCTTCGTTCAAGTTAATGGAGAGTCTCCAAAACAAAGCAGGTCTTTAGTTAGAACTGGGGCACCAGCAGACTGCACGAGAGGGAAGGAAACTATGACTGTTAAACAAGGGTTGAGCTTTTTCTTCTGTGAGGAGTTAAAGACTTATAAAGATACTGCATGATGCAATCACCAACAAATGAAAATGAGGCCTTTGGGCTAAGACAGCTCACTGGAGGAAACGCTGCTTTCCTTATACTTGAAACTAGGAATAGCACCAAATTATTGGTCACCAAACATAGGGTTTTTTTTTAATGCCCCGATGATTTAAAGAAATAGGAGACTAAAGAAAAATCCACAGAGCAAAACTTACTCCAGGGAATAAATACTGTAATGTCACAAAGAAGACACAACAAAGAAAAAAAAATTAAACTCCACTGAAGAAATTACTGCTTCAAATATAAGATTTAATTTCTGTGCAGTCACTTCTGTACATTTGATGAAGCAAATATTTACATAAGACCATCACCAGTACTTGTAGGGAGCTTATGAGTAGAAAGGGGACCGACTTCTTACACAGCCCAACGGTGACAGAACAAGGACAAAAGGCTTCAAAAACAAGATGGGAAATTTAGGTTGCATGTCAAGAATTCATTCCTAACCCAGAGGGCACTGATGTGCTGACAAAGACATGCAGAGAAGTTTTGTAGGTGTCCCATCCCCAGAGGTGTTTGGGGCCAGGTCAGATGGGCCCCATGGAGCCTGAGCTGGTGGGAGGTGTTCCTGCCCATGGCAGAGGGGCTTAAACTACAAGATCTTTAATGTCCCTTCTGACCTAAGCCATTCTAAGACTCTGCAACACTGTCATTTGTGGAGCTCCATCAGACACACGTATGGTTTTCTTGCACTCCTTGCTTTACATGTCTTAAATGGACAAAATGCACTGGACTGCTTGCCTGAGTAAGCGGCCGCAAGGAAGGACCTTAATCAAACCACAGAAACTGTGCATTCAAACGAACTGCCTCTGACACGGATGCTCCCACACACACCTCCAAGCTCAGCTGGCTCATCAGCAGGAGTTCCTCTGCCCCCCCACAGCCAGCGCTGCCTGGAGGCTCAGCTGCACCAGACGTTCCTCAAAAACATCCTCTAGCTGAAGCCCTAATTCAGAGGCCACCAGGTCCATAAAACCTCTGCCCTGACACCTTGTATCAGCGAGGCTCCTGTACAAACAACTTCACATGGCACTGAACTCCTCCTTTCCCTGCTGCATTACCATAGAATCACAGAATGGCCTAGGTTGAGAAGGACCACAGCGACCACGTAGTTCCAACTACGTGCAGGGTCACCAACCAGCAGCCCAGGCTGCCCAGAGCCACATCCAGCCTGGCCTTGGATGCCTGCAGGGATGGGGCATCCACAGCCTCCTTGGGCAGCCTGTGAGCAGTGCCTCACCACCCTCTGAAGCATTATGCCCCCTTTCACGCCCAGCTCTAACAACTACCGGTTTGCTGGCAGGTTAGCTCTGTGAGAAAAGGAAACCTTAAGTGGCTCCACGCGCAGAGGGGACGGAGAGCAGCAGCAGCTCCGTGCAGCCAGCTAGCAGCAAGGCTCCCAGCAGCAGCAGCACCGTGCTCCCACAGGGCGCATGCTGGGAGCCGCCGAGGCCGAGTGCTGCTGCACGCAGAGGCAGCTCCCACCCAACGCCTGTCACCTCCACGCCGGGTGCCTTGGCACGGCTGGGACACGGCCGCCTGCACAGGCAGGGACGGGAGGCACCGAGGCCTGCGCAGCCCCAGGGATGGCACGCCGCCTAACCCACAGCGCAGGGCGGAGGAAGAGGCACAAGCTTTCCTTCCACCACTACCAGACACAGCCTCCTTTCTTCCTTCTTCACGACGCGGCGAAATAAAGCTGTTCGTTTTAAGGGAGTGTTTGTTTTGTGGTTGGTTTAATAGGAGGAGCGTCAGAACGATGGGAGCCTCCTGATAAACAGCAGCGGCTTGGCAATAAGAATCCGAAGCTGACTGAGGCACGGTTAGCGGCACTGCAGAAGTCCTTTGTTACAAACGTCAGCAACGCCAAGACGCGGCAATAAACAGGGCTGTGACACACGGCCAGCCCGAGCGCCCTCAGACATCATAAAAACGGGAACTGATTTGGACGTGAGACTCGCGACCAATTGAGGCCCGAAATGCCCCAAACCGAGCGGCAGAAAGGAAAACAAACCGAACCCTTCAGCACGCGCACAGCGCTGGGGCGGGCTCAGCCCGGCTGCGGACGGAGCGCGCGGGGAGCGCGGGC